>SNQJ01S0002189.1:144262-170507 GCA_010110895.2 Picea sitchensis
AATGTGTTTATGTAAGTGGATAGGGATATATTTAGCACATAATGTATTAAATATAAGCTTATCTATTTATATGAACTCATCTATAAAAATATTAATATAAATAAATATTATAGTATAATATTATATTATATTAATTTTAATATAATATTTATTAATTTATGTTAAAAAAAATTATTAAAAATTTATAATATTGTATTGTAATTTTACAATATTTTATATAATTATTATATTAAATAATAAATAACTATATAAATATTAATATAATATATGTATTAATTTGTATTAACAAAGTTGTTATTAATAAATAAATATATCAAAATTAATGATAATTATTAATTTTTATTTACTAAATTTATATAATGTTCCAAATTTTTTATAATTATTATATTTATAGTATAATAACAAAGTTTATACATAACATTATTATTAATGAATGGATATATTAAGATTAATGATAATTATAATGTTCATTAAGATTGAATTTATATAGTATTTCAACATTTATATAATTATTATATAGCTTGAGTGAACTTAATGATTAAGAATATGTGTTTCCTCTTAAGAGTTCACAAGTTCAAATCGATAGGGGGTAGGGTATGTATACCTCCGTAGGTCCCTTGTCCCACAAAGAAGGGGGTCTCATACACCAATTTGATGTGGCTTGGAAGGGACCTTAAAAATAGATTATTATTATTATTATTATTAAATATATATTATATTAACTTATATTAATGTTTATATCAATTTATATTAATATAATATATGTATTATAATATTTAAGATGTCACATTGTAACAATCGTAAATATTATTGTCATATAAATGGCTATGTCATATTGCATCATTTATCAAAGGTCATGTCACATTGTGACATTCATTAAGGGTTTTGTCGCATTGCAACATTCATGAAGGATTATGTTGAGTTGTGATATTCTTCATTGGTGATGTCATATTGTTGCATTGTAACATTCATGTTGTTGTCAGATTGTTGCAATATTTATGTCAGATTGTTGCAATATTTATGTCAGATTGTTGTAATATTTATGTCAAATTGATGTCACATTGTTGCAATATTTATGTTGCATTGTAACATTCATCTTGCCATGTTAATGATAATGTCATATTGTGACATTCATCAAATGTTCTATCATATTACAATGTTCATTTAGGGTTTTGTCGCATTTTGACGTTAATAAAATGTGATGTCACAATATGGCATTCATAAATATTTTTGTCACATTGTGACACTCTTATGTTGGAATGTGACATTTGTAAATGGTTATTTCATATTATGACATCCATACTGCCACGTAAATGGATGTCATATTGTGATGTTCATCAAATGTCATGTCACATTGCGATGTTCATTAAGGGTTTTGTTTCATTGTTACGTTCATCAAATGTGATGTGACATTGTAGACATTCATTAAGTGTTTTGTTGCATTGCAACATTCATGAAGGGTTATGTTCTCTTGTGAAATTCTTCAATGGTGATGATGGATTTTGACATTCAGTTTGTCTTACTCTATGCTAAATTGTTGCATTGCTTAATATTTAAGTTGCATTGTAATGTTCTTGAAGGTTTATGTTGCATTGCGACATTACTTTACGGTTATTTCTGATTGCAACATTTATCTTGCCACGTTAATGGCTATGGTAGATTGTAACATTCATCAAATGTCATTTTATATCACAATATTGAATAAGGGTTTTGTTTCATTTCGATCTTAATGAAATGTGATTTCACATTGTGACATTCCAAAAGAATTTTGACAGATTGTGACATTCTTCAATGATTATGTTGGATTCTGACATTCGTAAATGGTTATTACATATTATGACATATGTCCATATTTCCATGTAAATGACTATGTCATATTGCAGTGTTCATCAAATGTCATGTCAGCTTGTGATGTTCATTAAGTGTTTTGTTGCATTGTCATTTTGCATTAAATATGTTTTTCATTAATGGTTTTTCTATATTGTGAAATTCATTGAGGGTTATATTAGATTGTGACATTTATTAATAGTTATTTCATATTGAGACATTCATCTTGCAGTGTTAATGGTTATGTGACATTACAACTTTCATCAAATGGGATGTCACATTGTGACGTTCATTAAAGATTTTGTCGCACTACGATGCTCATCAAATGTGATGTGACATTGTTATGTTTATTAAGAGTTTTGTCGCATTGTGATGTTCATCAAGGGTTATGCTACATTGTGACATTCCTCGATGGTTGCGTCACATTGAGACATTCATGTTGGATAACTTTATGTTAAATTCGTATGTTCATTGATGGTTATGTTGCACTCCATCAGGGGTTATGTTGCATTGATTTTGGTTGAATTTTGTTTCCCATAAACCACATTCCTCAATGGTTATGTTAAATTGCACCATTTATCTTCCCTGATTTATGTCAAATTGCTATGTTCCCAATCCCAAACAGTTATGTTACATTGTGAATGTCATAAATTCTATCTCACGTTGTGTTTCATTGTCCTCGTTCATTAGGTTTACTATGGTATTTGATGTGGTTGACCATGCTTAACGATTTAATAATATTATTAATAGTTATTCCACATTATAGAGTTTATCAAAGGTGATGTCACATCGTGGCATTCATCAATGGTCTTGTCACATTGCAACATTTTATTTGTTTATGTTGGATTGCAACATTCGTGAATTATTATGTCACACTACAACATTGATCAAATGTGATGTCACTTTAGGGTTTTTTCACATTGCGAAATTCATCAAAGGTTATCTTGGATTGCAACAATTCTTAATGGTTATTTTAGATTGGGACATTCATCTTGCAATTTTAATGGTTATGTCACATGATGAAATTCATAAAATGTGATCTCACATTGTGATGTTCATTAAATATTTTTTCACACTGTGATGTTCATCAAATGATCAAATGCGATGTCAGATCACAATTTTCGTTAAGGGTTTTCTCACATTGTGTCATTCATCGGGGGTTATCTTGGATTGCAACATTTCTTAATTCACATTACAAAATTCATCAAATGGTATGTCACATTGTTGGGCCCGAGATATGATCACTTTTATGATGGTTATTATACACTTTTGTCGCATGTACATATGTGTTTTTTATATTTTAAAGGAGATTATTGAAGAATTTTATGATAAAACAGTATGATCGACATAAGGTACGCGTGATTCATGTTTAATGATTGTTTTATGTATAATTCATCATGTTTTATGATTACCAAGATCTAATTCACATTTTTCTGGTGTTACAGGGCAAAAACGCACCATGTTTCTGCTTCCGGTATTTGATCTGACACTCCTTCTAGTACTCATTCTGACACTTGATCCAACACTCTGTCCAACACTAGGTATTGCACAAAAATGTAGGGCGACTTGGTGGTTATGGTATTGGCGGCTAGTGATGGGCAAATCGGGCACGTGGGTTTGGTTCATGCTTTCCCCCTCCAACTACTGAGCTCTCGACAACTCAGTTTCAGTTGCTGAAGAAGGACAATATTGGCTCGCTCTGTTTTATCAGTTAGGGCATCATTTATTGTAATTTGCGAAAATTAGAAGTGGTTCGACCCTCCTGTGGTCGACCACTGGGTATGTAAACGTTATAAATACCACTGAGGTGGTCAGATGATTGTTAAGTAGCATAAACATTAGAATTGTCAGTGTGATAGATAGAAAAACGATTTTACTCTGTTTTAAGTTTTTACATTGCCAGATTATGCCAGAACTGTGTTTTTCAATTTTTATGGTGAATTTGTCTTGCTGAGCACGTGGTGTACTTTTAGGAAGTGACCACGATTTGCTGGGGGGCCCACCAACAGTCTGGTGACTATCTTCATGTTTGTTTATGCATTTTGTAATTTAATTGTTCTCTTTATTTTCTGTACATGCATATTTTTATTGTGTTAACTAATTTGTTGTAGTTTAATTGTTTTGATTCTCTTTTGTAGGTTAGAATGATGAGATGTGTTAGCATGCATTTATCTTGTAGATTAGGAACAGACTTGCAAGTCTCTATAATAACCCCGTGTGCAATTAGATGTTAGATTATTCTTTGATTTATGATTTTATAGTCAAGTTTAAAACAGAGTTTTAATTAGAATAGAACAAAGTTTTGATTTGGGTTTTCTTTGACAAGGACTTGATGGATGGATAGAATTAATTCTAGCTTTTAATTCTAGCTTGCTTATCTCATTTTTATATAGATCTTGTTTATTGTTGGATTGTTAGTTTACTTTTCAATATCATAGTTTAATTTATGCTTTTAATCATTTCCTTATTGCAGTTTGAATTGTTAGAATAGACATAGCATAGTTTCATTTTACGTAATTTCTTGCATAGAGTTAGATTGCAGTTATATTTCTTAGTTAATGATTGAGTTTAAGTATGAATTTTTCTTATGTAGTATAGAAGTATAATGATGATATTGTGATGTTGTTGATTGTTTATATATGAATATGCAGGGTATTTAACATTGTTTTGTCATGGCTAAACTCTCATTAGATTGTTTAATCCATACCTTTCAATTTGCCATTGAGATTAGTGTTGAGCTTATACCACTGGAATTTTCCTTTATTGTTAAGTGCCATCGAGACATCATCCGACACCGAAGACATTCACACAACCACTAGCGTTATATTTGAATTGTCATAGGTTAAAAGATAGTTTTCCCGTTTTCATAGATTACGAAATAGTTTTCTTGCTTTCATATATTAAAAGAAATAGTTTTCCTTCTTTCATAGATATAGTTTCTTTGTTTCATAGATTAGAATAAAGTTTTATTGTTGTTGTAGGATAGATAGACTTTTCTTTCATAGATTAGATAGTAGTTTTCTTATCATAGATTAAGCATTAGTTGGTAGTTCTTCTTGCTTTCAATAAAATAGATTTCCTTTCATGCATTAAAAATAGTTTTGAATTAAGAATTTAGTCCACTTGCCTCTTAGGCTAGATACTTGTTCAATGAGAAGTTTTAATTTGATTGCTTGCAGTAGTTAGTTGTCTTTGCTTACTTGTCTATTTTCTTTAGTAGGTTAGTTAGTTGTCTTTTCTTACTTGTCTATTTTCTTTAGTAGGTTAGTTAGTTGTCTTTTCTTATTTGTCTATTGCTTTAGTAGGTTAAATAGTTATCTTTGTTTACTTGATTTAGTAGGTTAGTTAGGTGTCCTTGGTTGTTTGTTTATTTACTTGCTTTCATAGGGTAGTTGCTCATTGAATGTAGGTTGGCAAGTTAAAATAGTTTTCTTTTGTTAGTTGTTCATTATTATGCTTAGTAGTTTGCCTTTGCTTATCGTTGAACTAGTTTGCTTTGAATAGGGTTTTTGATTTTCTTTTCTTAGGACTATCCATCAATCCTTGGACCAAAAGTACTTAGGTTACCTAGTTTCAAGTTGCTTAGTAGGGTTTTCTCATTAGATGGTTTTGATTGAGTAGATTAGACTTAGATAACTACCTTCATTAGTTAGATTATACTCCTACCATCCCTTGTACCCTTGGCATATATTTTTCTACAACTCTAAGTTTACTTACCACGGGTTGACAATTTAATTGAGGGTTTTTACTGTGTTTTTAGTGCATATATAACACCTATCATTTTTGGCGTCATTGTCGGGGAGTTATCTCAAGGTAAGAAGTAGTTAGGAAATAGATCATCCTTAGACCTTAGCATTAGCTTAGTGGCGGGGGAGATTTAAGACGAGAGGTAAGAATCTACGCATCTGCTATAAGTTTGCCCAAACCCAATGGTAGTTTTTCCTTTTTTTTTTGTTTTCTTTCATGAATAGACCTAGAAACCAAATGGTATATTTTTCTTTTGTTTTTTCTTTCTTTCATGAATAAGCCTAGAGACACACAAGGTAGATACATTAAATCAAAATTAGACCTTTCAACCAAGGTTCCTTCCGATCTCTTTGGGGGAAGGAACGTTCCTCTTATAAAATCCGCAGACCGATACCAAAAAACAAGAGCTAGCTCAAATCAAAGAGCTAAAATAGTCTCTGAAGAGACTAACACAGGGAGCACTATAGAATAAGAAATTGAAGCATCAATCATATTGGGAAAGGAGTCAAGACCACTCGAGTCTTCCATAGAACCAAACAATACAACCTTTTCTTTTACACCACCACCAGGGGACCATAATTTTAAGGACATCATAGACCCTGAACAGGTGAATATTTTATTTGGTAGTTCAACCAATGTAATTCTCTCTCAAATTGACACAGAAAATTTGGCACCAATAGTCTCAATCGACTTGAGTAGAGTCCCAGATATCCAATCCATAGGAAGACCTTTCCATCAAAGGAAAACCTTGTTTTCTTCAATGGTAAAACCACCTAGGTACTCTCTTTTTGGAAACCAAGCCAATATCGATGATCAGGAAGACCATAATAATGTAAGACACGGAGATGAAGAAGAAACTGGAAACCAAACTAAAACTACCTTCGGATTTTCGATTTTGGACACCACTCCAAATGTCAACATGAAGAATATTCCTCTCTCAACATTGCCTACCTTTTATGGTAAAAACACTGAAGATCCATACATCTTCCTATTTGAATTTGACGTCTTGTGTAGGAGATACAACTATATACAAGATGCCCAGAAATTAAAACTCTTTCCTTCCACCCTCAAAGACTCTACACTAAGTTGGTTCATGGGGTTGGGAGAATCTAGTATTAGGTCTTGGGAAGCCATGAAAGACATATTTCTAAAGAAGTACCAATACTACTGCAAGACCAAAGAGTCTCGTAATGACATCTTTAAAATCCAACAATTAGAAGATGATACCCTTGAAGATTATATGGAAAGATTTGGTTATATCTCCCAGAAGTCAAAATACCATGACCTCCCAGAGGATGCAATTAGGGCTCTTTTACTTAAGGGAATTTGAGAAGAATATCTAGAAATGCTTAACCTGATGGCATCATGTGACATCTCTCATAAACCATTTGCTGAAATATGTGAAATGTGTAAAAATTACTCGAGGAGTAGAGCCAAAATAGGAAAGAATGTTCGGGACCCTTACAACAGAAACTTAAAACCAATTAGTTCAGGTGGTATCACAAGAGAAGAGATAGGGAACCTTTTAGAAAACTTCAAGACATACATCTTAAGCATAATAGGTTCCCAGTTGGATACCCTTAAACTAAAAAAGAAACAGGAGGAGGAAAATGCAGCAATGAGCATATATTGCCTAAGATGTAGGAGGAAGCATTTCTCAAGGGAGTGCCCATTAGATAACATTTTAGTTTTTAGATAACATTTTAGTTTGTGGCTTCTGTACAAAAGACCATGTGAATGAAAAATTTCTATTATTTCCCGGTTTATTAGCCATTTATAGGAGTGGAGATCATGGGGAGTCTTCTTATGCACTTAGGAGGCCATGGAAGCCTAGGAATCAACCTACATACTCGGATCTACAGTCTCAAGTTCCACCCTATTATCAACAACAACAGTGGAACTCACCAGGTTGGAAAAACTGGTCTACTCAGTACCAACATCCTTGGATTCAAGGATGGAGGGGAGGACACAACCAAGGAAACCCTCAAGCTCCACCTATCCATATGTCCAACCATCCTTATCCTCAGTTCCCACCGAACACTCTGCAACGTTTGCCAGGTTTTGTTCCACCACCTTTACCTCCTATCCCACAACAACAACCGCTACAATTTCAAAATGCAAGCTCCCCGAGACTGACACTATTACCGACACAACTAGTGTTGAATCCTAATAATAAGCCCCCTCAATCTCTTCACAATGTTGAGATGCAGGCCTTCCTGACATATGTTATTACTCCTGTTCCATTACAGGAAATTCAACTAAGATTAGGAAGAGTTCTAGATAAGCAGAGACCTTCAGTGGTCATCCAGGAAGAAGAAGAAGAAGAAACCACCAAACAACCCATAGATGACACTAGGTGGGAAGATGTTATTATCCCGAAGAATCAAGAACCCAAGATTCCCCAAAATGAACCTTTACAAATTACGAAGGTCCCTCCTTATCCAGACCGATTGGTAATTGAGAAACCTACTACCCGACCGAAATTTGACATTTTGAATGAATTGAAAAATATTTGTGTCAATATTCCTCCGCTTCAAGTTATTAAAGGCATTCCAATCTACAGTAAGGTAGTCAAATAATTGTGTATTAAGAAGCCAGGTAGGAAGAAAAAGGACCCTCCTACAGTACATTTGGTAGGAGGACTCTCTGAGTACATATCAGAGCAGCCAAAGCTAGCAAAATATGGGAATCCAGGAAATCGTGTAGTGACCATAACCATTAATGAGGTCTCCATCGGAAACACTCTCATAGACATAGGGGCAATCATCAATGTTATGACCCCTACTACCTTGGAACAATTACAGTTACAACCTCTTCTTCAAAGGACCCCAACCATGTTGGAATTAGCAGATAAGACTAGGGTTATACCTGAAGAAATTTTAGATGATATCATGGTTACTTTAGCCTCATGGGAGTACCCCGTAGATTTTATTATAATTCATTCAAAGGATCCTACCAAAGGCCATCCCTTTATTTTTGGAATACCTTGGCTAGCCACATCCAATGCATTTATTGGTTGTAGAGAAGGATACATGACCATCTCGAATGGTCTCTCTATCCAGAAGCTCACCATTTAACCTCCATCTCAACCTATTATGGAGAATATATGGTGGCTTGAATGTCCATACGAGAAAAAGGATTGGGAAGAACTCGTATTGCCAAGTGACCATGCATGGGCACTTCAGGAGAACACAATAGAAAATGTGCCAAACTAGTTTATTTCTACTATCACATGTGTGGATTTTCCACAGTCCTTTCCCCAATTTGAATACATGTTTGGGGAAGAATTTCAAGAACAATTAGACCCATCCATTTTTTCTTCGACATCTTTTATTTTCGAGATTTATGAGTCTTCCATGTAGTATACTATGCCCTACAAGATTAGTCCATGAAATGTTTTACATATAAACTCTGGTCTAGATACATACCAACATAAATAGTTAATAGATATCCTTAAAGAACAATCAGGAGAATTTGCCTGGGAATACACTGATATGAAGGGTATACACCTCGACACATGCATCCATCACATATATACCTAGGGGGAAGTAACACCTGTTAGGAAACCTTAGAGAAGGATGAACCTAACACTTAAAGTTATAGTCAAGGAGGAAATCCAAAAGTTGTTAAATGTCGGATTTATTTATCCCATCTCCGACAGCAAGTGGGTATCCCCACTTGTATTGGTTCCAAATAACGTGACCGGTAAATGGAGAATTTGTGTTGATTTTCGGGAAATCAATAAAGGCACTCTGAAAGACTACTTTCCTCTTCCTTTCATTGACCAAGTTCTAGATACCTTGTCTGGAAAGAAGTGTTTCTCCTTTCTAGATGCGTACAACGGGTACAACTAGATTCTTATAGAACCTGAGGACCAGGACAAGAATACCTTTACTTGTCCTTGGGGAACCTATTCCTATAGGGTCTTACCATTCATATTGTGTAATTCTCCTTCCACTTTTCAACGATAAGTATTAGGGATATTTGCCGATCTTATGCATGATTGTGTGGAGGTCTACATGGATGACTTCATAGTCTATGGAAACACTTACCAGGAAGCCTTAGACAACTTAGAAAAGGTCCTCATTAGATGTCACGAAATGAACCTATCCCTAAGTCATGAAAAATAAAAAATGTTGTTAATGGAAGGAGTGGTTCAAATACATCATGTTTCATCTGAAGGGATAAAAGTCGACCCTACAAATATTGAGGTCATTGTTAGACTTCCACCCCCCAAGACTCAGAAAGAGGTGAGAATATTTCTTGGAAATGCTGGATATTACCGACGGTTTATTGAAAATTTTACAAAGATTGCTGCACCTATGTTTGTATTATTGATAAAAAATGTTGATTTTGTTTGGAATGAGCTGTGTCAAACTGCCTTTGAAACCTTGAAAGCTAAGCTCTCTGTGGCACCAGTTCTTAGAGGGCCCAATTGGAATCTCCCATTTCATATATCCACTGATGTCTCCAACACCACAATAGGAGGGGTATTAGGGAAGAAAGAGGACCAACAGTCCTATGCCATTTATTTTGTGAGAAATAGCTTGTCCCCTGCCGAGTTAAACTATACAGTTATCGAGAAAGAATTCTTGGCAGTTGTTCATGCTATGAACAAGTTTCGTCATTACATTACAGGTTATGAATTATTTGTACATACTGATCATTCTTCCATGAGGTTCCTCATGAATAAACCTATAACTAATGGTCGGGTGACTATGTGGTTTTCATTATTGCAAGAATTTAACATCATTGTGATTGATCGACCTGGAAAGGATAATGTAGTAGCTAATTTTCTTTCCCAGATAAAAAATGAGGATGATGATATCCCTATAGATGATAGTTTCCCATATGAACACCTCTTTTCCCTTTCTGTCAATACCCCATGGTTTGTGGATATGGAAAACTATCTGGCCACTAGGAAATTACCGTCTCATTTGTCACCTCATGAAAAGTGGAAAATTATTACACAAAGTGCTAATTACTCTTGGGTTGGTGATGATCTTTTTCACACAGGTCCTGATTTGATTATTCGTAGATGTGTTCGAGAGGATGAGGTACCTGAAATACTACGAAGTTGTCATGATGGACCATGTGGTGGCCATTTTTCTGACAAATGTACAACATATAAGGTGCTACATTTAGGTTACTATTGGCCTAGCATTTTCAAAGATGTTGCCAAGTATGTGATAATTTGTGATAGTTGCCAAAGGATAGGAAGACCTACATCATCTGAAGAAATGCCTTTGCAGGCCCAAGTTATGATAGAACCCTTCGAAAAATGGGCCCTCGACTTTGTAGGACCAATTTCACCCATGTCCCGTAGGAAGAACTATATTTTGGTTTGTACGGACTATGCCACCAAATGGGTAGAGGCAAAAGCCTTATTCAGGGCCACAAAGAAGTCTGTTGTCGAATTTATTTATAAAGACATATTTACCTGCTTCGATGTCCCTCATGAAATTGTTACCGACCAAGGCACTCAATTTACTTCCAAGATGATGAAAGAGCTAACAGAGAAATATGGGATTAAACACCGTAAAAATTCTCCATACCACCTGCAAGCCAATGGTCAAGTAGAATCCAAAAACAAAGTTATGGAAGCCATATTGACCAAGACTGTTTAGTTACATCACCAAGATTGGGCTGATAGGCTCCCATAGGATTTGTGGGCATATTGGACTACCTAGAGAAATACCATTAGGCATACCCCTTATGAGCTAGTGTACGGGAAACAAGTACTTTTACCTATAGAATTCTAAGTAAGGACCTTCTGTATTTCCGCAGAATTAGGATTGAACTTGGATGAGGCTCAAAAGCAACGTGCCCTACTATTGAACGAGTTTGTTGAAATCATGCAAGATGCCATCCAACAAACAATATTAGTCCAAAACCAGAGGAGCAAGTGGCATGACAAGTTTATCAAGAAGAAACAATTCCAGCCCGGTGATTGGTCTCTGTTGTTTGATTCCCAATTCAAAACCTTCAAAGGAAAAATTACCACCCGCTGGTTGGGCCCTTACGAGGTAGACACTGTATATGACAATTGAGCTGTAAAAATTAAAACAATTGACGATGGCAAGTCTCCTTTGTGGTAAATGGACACCAACTTAAATTTTATCATAAGCCCATTTCCAGAGAAGATTTTCTACAGGTCATGTCAACTAACAAGGCTTTGGCCTTAGTAGATGGGGAAGTCCCCCCTTGTTCTTTAAATGTTTTCTAAATTTCCTATTGTATATGTGTAAATAGTTTTTGAATTTTGTTAGTAAGGCAATTATAGAGATTTCTGTAAGTATTTATTTCACCAGGAGTACACAGTTTCAAGGATCCTTCTTCAAAACATTATTACACTTGAATTTTGTGTTTGCTAAAGCATCAAATGAACATTGACTTACTGTAGTTAGCCATATTTTTGCAAACATTCTCATTTTTTTAAGGCATTCTAAAGCAGTTTCTCTTGATACTCTTCACCACTGTATAAGGAAGTGATATCGTAACTATCAAGCCTAGAGGTCTCTCGTACAATTTTTCCAAGAAACCTGAGTAAGTGATTCAAGTGTATTTATCAAAGAGTATCAAGGTGGTATAATTAGCAGTTAGCCGTGGCAACATCACAATAACTACAAAGGAAGAAAGCAAGTTGAGCCTAGAGATACCTTTATGTTCTTTCTCAATGGTACCATCCACTACACACTAAATATATTGATTATATCATATCTTTAGATAGGCCACGCTCGCTTAAGTACCCCTTACATCGGGACAATCACTAAGTAATATAACGAAAATTCATCCTATAACATAAATACCATCCCAATTGAACAAAAAAGGAAAGAAAAAGTTGTTTTCAGAGTTGTTCCCCCATCTTCTTGCATAAGTAATCTTATACTAAAATCTTAAAAGATGGAGGGAAGTCTTTGAGGGTTTAAGAGGCTAACCCGTCGGGATACTGAACAGGTCTACTGGAAGCGGCTACTGACCTATGGTATGTCTAGGTAAACCCGCCAGAGTACTAAACATGCTTGCTAGCAGCGAGACATTCTACCTAGCGAGGATGATAATCTGAAAAAAATAAATAATAAATTTAAACTTGTCCTGATGTACGACATTACTTGCAGACAAAGCTGACATAAAATATGTGTGGTTAGGATAAGGTTAATGAATCTCATACACTTTCCATTGGGAAATAACTCTAAGACTATCTTGAAACTCTCTTGCCTACCTCTTCTTATCTATATATAGGATCTCTTATCCTATAGGTGGGGCCATCTTCTAACTGTCTCGTCAGACCAAGCTGTGAAATTTTATCTTTACACTTGACATACTATAAATCTTCGACTATTGGGGGATAATGACTGGTTTCCTATACTTTTGATTGTGAGGTGTCATAATAATTAGGTGTGGGGGAGGGGTTCATGAGATGACAAATGATCATTGCCTAGAGAAATAAGTCTTTGCAAGAATTTTTGTATTTTTACCATGATACAGGTTATTACATTGATAGTCATGTTATTTTTGAAATGCTTAACTCCTGTGTGCTATAAATTATTGAACACATACTTAACAGACCACTCTTTATCAGTTTATTGTTTCATTACAAGCTGCATATTGTAGGATTGACAAAACATTTTTATGCTTGCTATAACCTGTTCATTGTAGGTTTTTGACATTATATGTCATATGCAATAAGATTGAGTGAGCATGGAGCATTCTGCCTTTGCTCATTAACTACTATGATTGTCAAAAACACTTCAAATTTGTAGGCTATGCATTATAAGAGGTGAAAATGCACTTAACAAATAGGTACCAGATGAAGTACCGTATGAGGTGCCATATGAGATGTCGTTTGAGGTGCCAAATGAAGTGCCATGTGAATTGCATACCAATAACTATCCTATATTCCAGGTAACTGGAAATCAATTACATTCAATTGAATTGGTTTCGGGCATTGATTATAGATGCTTCATATGTTTATGATCAAATGTCCAAGTCAAAAGACTTGGACATTGATCTAACCACACATCATTACATTGCTCCAAAAACGAGCCTTTGAATTCAAACATTCCCACACATGGAAGCTCGTGCACACATGTGGGTAACCTACTCCACTATAGATGCATTCAAAATTGGGTTGGGCACTCTATTATCTCATTTTCCCTTGCCATTTTCTCTCCCCTGCGTTAAGAAATCACGCCCAACCTCTGCCAATTCGTCCCCTGTCTAAACCGCGCTCGGCCTATGCCCAATTTGTGCCACTGTTTGGCTCGAATATTCCCTTGCTTGGTAAATTTCACCTCTGTCACAATCCCCAGGAGATACGAACCCTCCTCCTATGCAAACTTGTTTTCCATTCTTGAATTTGCACAGTGCAGAGAAGTGTTTTTGCACTCAGGATGGGGGCCATTTTTGTCTAGCTTGCAGGGCCACGATAACGACCTCTCCATGCAATTCACCCTTGGTTTCGATGGTAAGACAACACATGTAAGGTCTCTTACCTTTGAATTCACAGAAGAATCCATTACTTCAGCAACAAAGCTCCCAAGAATGGGAGATAGATGGTTCAAAAATCACCAATTTCCGCGCTCAAGTTATAACAGGGTGTTTAAGCCTGAATTCGAGAGCATTTCAGGAGAAAAAGGGTATGCTAAGGAGTGGATAAAGTCAGAATTGATTAACCCCCTCATCGCCATCACAAGGTTAATTACATGTGAAGGTAGATACTCTACTTTCAAAGCTTGTCATTTTAGATTGTTGGCTCATTTTCTGTTCAACAAACCCTTGAACTTCCCCTTCTATTTTCTCAAAATCTTGGAGAAGATGTCCTCTAAAGTGAGGAAAAATGTGACTAACCCTCACAATAGTCTCTTCCACCATGGATTGATCAAACTCCTCGTTCTTGCCAAACTAGAGAAACAAGAGAAAAATTGGGATGCCTTTATCTACCAATTTGCAAACCCTCACTTAACAGTTAAGACTGGAAAAAAGCCACTTAGCCTAAAAACTATCTCTCCATCCAAACCTCACTCTCCAAGAACTCCAAACCCCTTTGAACTAACCCTCTCTTTGCCAAAACAATACCAAAATCTTGTTGATATCCCTACTTCATCGGGTAAAAAGACCAAGAGCAAAGACCAAAAGAAGCCTATTGTTAACCCCCCAATGCCTTCACTCTCTCTTGATCCTACACCTAAAAATATCCAAGAAGTAATGCAACAAGAATTTTCCATCATTCCCACAAACAAGAGGGGAGCCAATCGATTTGGTAAAGGAACCTTTCGGAAGAGTGCCCAGAGCACAAGAGTCAAGGCTTATGAAAAACCTCCACCTGCTTCAGATACTATCCAAGTGTCCTCCGACCTTGAGAGGCCTCATAAGAAACCTAGAGAAGTTTCTACGGATGGATTAGAGCCACTAAAGAAAATTACAAAATCGTAGGGCGACTTGGCGGTTATGGTATTGGCGGCCAATGATGGGAAAATCGGGCACGTGGGTTTTGTTCATGCTTGCCCCCTCTAGCTATTGAGCTCTCGACAACTCAGTTTTAGCTTCTCAAGAGGACGATTATTGGCTCGCACTATTTTATCAGTTAAGGCATCATTTATTGTAATTTGCCGAAATTAGAAGTGGCCGACCACTTGGTCTGTAAACGTTATAAATAACATTGAGGTGGTCAGATGATTTTTAAGTAGCATAAGCATTAGAATTGTCAGTGTGATAGACAAAAAAACGATTTTACTCTGTTTTAAGTTTTTACATTGCTAGATTATGCCAGAACTGCGTTTTTCAGTTTTTATGGTGAATTTGTCTTGCTGAGCGTGTGGTGTACTTTTAGGAAGTGACCACAACTTGCTGGGGGGCCCACCAATAGTCTGGTAACTGTATTCATGTTTGTTTATGCATTTCATAATTTAATTATTCTCTTTATTTTCTGTACATGCATATTTTTATTGTGTTAACTAGTTTGTTGTAGTTTAATTGTTTTGATTCTCTTTTGCAGGTTAGAATGATGAGACGTGTTAGCATGCATTGATCTTGTAGATTAGGAATAGACTTGCAAGTCTCTATACTAACCCCGTGTGCAATTAGATGTTAGAGTATGCTTTGATTTATGATTTTATAGTCAAGTTTAAAATAGAGTTTTAATTAGAATAGAACAAAGTTTTGATTTGGGTTTTCTTTGACAGGGATTTGATGGATGGATAGAATTAATTCTAGCTTTTAATTATAGCTTGCTTATCTCATTTTTATATAGATCTTGTTTAATCAGTTGTTGGTTAATGTATATTGTTAGTTTACTTTTCAATATCATAGTTTAATTTCTGTTTTTAATCATTTCCTTATTGCAGTTTGAATTGTTAGAATATACATAGCATAGTTTCATTTTACATAATTTCTTGCCTAGAGTTAGATTGCAGTTATATTTCTTAGTTAATGATTGAGTTTAAGTATGAATTTTGCTTATCTAGTATAGAAGTATAATGATGATCTCGTTATGTTGTTGATGGTTTATATATGAATATGCAGGGTATTTAACATTGTTTTGTCATGGCTAAACTCTCATTGGATTGTTTAATCCATACCTTTCACTTTGTCATTGAGATTAGTGTTGAGCTTATACCACTGGAATTGTCCTTTGTTGTTAAGTGCCATCTAGACATCATTTGACACTGAAGACATTCACACAACCACTAACATTATATTTGAATTGTCATAGGTTAAAAGATAGTTTTCCTGTTTTCATAGATTAAGAAATAGTTTTCTTTCTTTCGTAGATTAAAAGAAATAGTTTTCCTTCTTTCATAGATATAGTTTCTTGCTTTCATAGATTAAAATAAAGTTTCATTGTTGTTGTAGGATAGATAGAATTTGCTTTGATAGATTAGATAGTAGTTTGCTTATCATAAATTAAGCATTAGTTGGTAGTTCTTCTTGCTTTCAATAAAATAGATTTCCTTTCATGCATTAGAAATAGTTTTGAATTAAGAATTTAGTCCACTTGCCTCTTAGGCTAGATACTTGTTCAATGAGAAGTTTTAATTTGAATGCTTGCAGTAGTTAGTTGTCTTTGCTTACTTTTCTATTTCCTTTAGTAGGTTAGTTAGTTGTCTTTGCTTACTTGTCTATTTTCTTTAGTAGGTCAGTTAGTTGTCTTTGCTTATTTGTCTATTGCTTTAGTAGGTTAGATAGTTGCCTTTTCTTACTTGTTTACTTGATTTAGTAGGTTAGTTAGGTGTCCTTGCTTTCTTGTTTATTTACTTGCTTTCATAGGGTAGTTGCTCATTGAATGTAGGTTGTCAAGTTAAAATTGTTTGCTTTTTTTAGTTGCTCATTGAATGTAGGTTGTCAAGTTAAAATTGTTTTCTTTTTTTAGTTGCTCATTATTATGCTCATTAGTTTTCTTTTGCTTATTGTTGAACTAGTTTTATTTGAATAAGGTTTTTGACTTGCTTTTCTTAGGACTATCCATCGATCCTTGGCCCAAAAGTACTAAGGTTACCTATTTTCAAGTTGCTTAGTAGGGTTTGCTCATTAGATGGTTTTGCTTGAGTATATTAGCCTTAGATAGCTACCTTCATTAGTTAGATTATACTCCTACCAACCCTTCTACCTTTGGCATATATTTTTCTACAACTCTAAGTTTACTTACCCCAAGTTGACAATTTAATTGAGCGTTTTTACTATGTTTTTAGTGCATATATAACACCCATCACACATTGTGACGTTTATTAAGGATTTCCTCACAATGCAATGTGCATCAAATGTGAGTTCATATTGTTACATTCATTAAGGGTTTTATCACGTAGTAACGTTCATTGGGGATTATGTCAGATTGTGAATTTCCTCAATGGTTAAGTCAAATTGTGACATACATAGTTCCTAACTTTATGTTAAATTGTTATGTTCCTTAATGGTTATGTTGCATTGCGACATTATTCAAGGGTTATGTTGCATTGAGTTTGGTTTCCCATAAATCACATTCCTTAATGGTTATGTTAAATTGTAACATTTCTTCATTGAATTATGTTAAATTGATATGTTCCCAATCCCAAATGGTTATGTTTCATTGTGATTGTCATTAAGGCTATTACGACATTGATCTAATGTGAAGTCATATTGCAACATTCATTAAGGGTTTTGTCACATTTTGACATTCATCGAGGGTCTTAAATTTATGATACTATACCATTGTGAACCATTATTGGTATTAATATCCTTGAAAATTATGATATCTTTAAATAATCAACATCATATTATATTATTTTTTAGTATGGTTGACCATGGTTGACTAACCTTGATTATTTTTTAGTATGGATGGTTGTGGCTGACCATGCTTGACTATGATTTACAATAGTTTTCTATGGTTGTCTTTGGTTACCCATAGTTATATTGGATTGTGATGTTCCTCAATGGTTGTGTCACATTCTGACATTCACCTTGGTTGATTTAGGTCAAATTGCTACACTTCTCAATGATTATTTTTCATTGTAACACTCATCAAGCATTATGCTGCATTAAGATTGGTTTATTTTTTTTGGAGATGGTTGACTATGGTTGGTAATGGTTATGTTAGATTGACATGTTCCTTAATGGTTATGTCACAATTCCACATTAACCTTGATAAAATTATTTAAAAAAACTACACTTCTTAATGCTTATTTTGCACTGTGAAATTCATAAAGGTTTATGTTGCATCATGTTTAGTTGAATTTGGTTATGATGTTTGACTGAGGTTGATAATGAATATGTTTGATTGTGATGTACCTGAATGGTTATGTCACATTACAACATTCATCAAATGTTATGTCACATTGTGATGTTCATTAAGGATTTTCTTGCATTGTGATGTTCATCAAATGATAAAATTTGATGCCACATTGTGATGTTCATTAAGGATTTTGTCACAATAGGAAATTCACTATGGGGTTTTCCATATTGGGACATTCATCGGGGGTTATATTAATTTGTGACATTTATTAATGATAATTTCAGATTCAGACATTCATCTTACGACATTAATGGTTATGTGGTGTTACAAAATTCATCAAATGGGATGTGACATTACGATGTTTATTAACAATTTTGTCGCATTGCGAAGTTAATAAAATGTGATGCGACATTATTACATTTATTAACAATTTTGTCCCACTGCGATGCTCATCAAGGGTTATGTCAGATTGTGGCATTCCTCATTGGTTGTGTCACATTGCAACATTCATATTGGATAATTTTTTGTTAATTTATTATATTCCTTATTGGTTATGTTGCATTGCAACATTCATCATGGGTTATGTTGCATTTATTTTGGTTGATTTTTGTTTCCCATAAATCACATTCCTCAATGGTTATGTTAAATTGTAGTAGTCATCTTCCTTGATTTATTTCAAATTGTTATGTTCCCAATCCCAAATGGTTATGTTGCATTGTGATTGTCATCAAGCCTATCTCACATCGAGTTTGGTTCTCCATTTTTCATTATGGTTCACTATGGTGTTTGATGTGGTTGACCATGGTTAATGGTTTAATAATATTATTAATAGTTATGTCTCATTATAGACTTTACCAAAGGTGATGTCACATTGTGACATTCATCAAGGTTTTTTTTGCATTTCAATATTTTATTTGTTTATGTTAGATTACAACATTCTTAATGGTTATGTCACATTGTGACATTGATAAAGTGTGATGTCACTTAAGGGTTTTGTCACATTGCAACATTCATCCAAGGTTTGAATTGCAACATTTCTTAATTGTTATTTCAAATTGAAACATTCGTCTTGTGATTTTAATGGTTATGTCACATTACTACATTCATCAAATGTGATGTCGCATTGCAATTTTCATTAAATATTTTTTCACACTGTGATGTTCATCAAATGATCAAATACGATGCCACATCATGACGTTCATTAAGAGTTTTATCAGATTGTGACATTCGTTGAGGGTTATCTTGGATTGCAACATTTCTTAATGGTTATTGTAAATTGAGACAATGATATTAGGACATTAATGGTAATGTCACATTACAAAATTCATTAAATGATATGTCACATTGTAACATTCATAGTGGATCCCTTTATTTTAAGTTGTTACATTCCTTATTTATGTTGCATTGCGACATTCATTAATGGTTATGTTGCATTGAGTTTGGTTGCCTATAAATCACACTCCTCAATGGTTATGTTAAATTGAAACATTTCTTCATTTAATTATGTTAAATTGCTATGTTCCCAATCCCAAATGGTAATGTTTCATTGTGATATTCATTAATGCCATTACGACATTGACCAAATGTGATGTCACATTACGACATTCATTAAGGGTTTTGTTACATTGTGACATTCATTAAGAGTTTTGTCAAATTGTGACATTCATTAAAGTTTTTGTCACATTTTGACATTCATCCGGTGTTATCTTGGATTGATAATAAATCTTAATGGTTATTTCAAATTGAGACATTCATCTTTCAATATTAATGTTTATGTTGCATTACGACATTGATCAAATGTTATGTCACATTATGATGTTCATTAAGTATTTTTTCACTATGATGTTCATGAAATGATCAAATGTGATGTCACATTGCAATACTCATTAAGGTTTTTTCACATTACGACATTCGTAAGGGTTTTTTCATATTGTGATATTCATAGAGGTGTTACAGGAAAATCCCCCTACGAACAAGTGGATTTCCTCTTTAACCCTAAATCTCTAAGATCAAGACAGAAAGGTGTTAACTTTGGCCATTGACATCCTTCTAAACCTAGATAAGTCAATCAAATAGATAAAATGAAGAAGGTGTACCTTTTACAATGTTTGTCCTTGCCCAGTCCAAGTTGAACCTTGATCTCGAAGCTCTTCAACAAGTCCCGCAATCCAATAACAACAAAGACAAAAAAACTTCCTATTCTACCAAGAGTAATTCAAAACTAGATCTATATATCAAAGACAAGTTCATGTAGGAATACACAACCTTGAAAGAAACAGGCCAAGGACATGTATTAATGAGAACTCGATAGCAATACTTACAGACCTTTGATGAAGTTGCAACAACCTCTTCCATCTCTTCTTGTCCAACCACTTGCTCAAATAATCCATAATCAAAATGACTATGCTTCACTGATTATCTCCCTTATGAGATCATCAGTTTGATTCCTTCAATGTCCTGTAATACCACTTCTCATGAGATCATAAGTTAGGTATCTATAAAAATCCCTCCATTTCACTATGAGAAGGCCACCTTATAGCTTGGAGAGACCCAACCACCTTAGAGATTCTTGGGATAGGTTGAGGATCCTTCTCCATCAGTTGTGGATCTTCCCTAAGATCTAGCCTTGAACTCATATTCGAATCCAACCAACTCCAGAGATGAGGGGGAGTTTTCCCTGATTTTCCTCAACAACCCAAGATTTCCTCAAACAACCCAGCGCTCCCCCAGAATGGGGCACAGAGTGTTGCAACGCTCCCCAAAAGGAGGGAAAGGAGAACTGGCACTCCCTGATAGTGGGTAGGGGAACACTGCCCAAAATTTCCTCAAAAATGCCCAGTTCTCCCCCAGAAGGGTGCACAGAGTGTTGGAACGCTCCCCCAAAGAAGGTCAAGGAGAATTGGCACTCCCTAACAATGGGTAGGGGAGCACTAGCCTTAAAAATTCATTTTTAAGTGGTTTTTTCCATGGAAAATTTTTTGTACTCTTCATCAAATGATTTCTTCTTCTTTAACCAATATTTGAGGGTGTCTTTGAAGTGTCCTTGTGATGTCATTTGAGACATGACATAGGCAAGATGACTATATGATGTCTGCAACATTTGCGACACTTGTGGCCAAAATGCGACACTTGTAATGACGACAATAGGTCATCATTGAAATGAGTAATTTTGATGTGTAACAAATTGCCCCCCAAAGTGCCAAGTTAGAAGACAGAAACGGATGACTGAAGTACTTTGTAGAATTTTTCAAGCAAGGGTATGGACGTGGAGAACCTGGTAGAAGCTGCACACAACCATCAAAAAAATATTATGACATGTTTCAAACCCAAGGAAGACATACCTATGCTTGAGTGATAAAGACTTTCAAGGTATGGCCACCATAAGATACACTGCAGATCCATAATTATATTGAAAAAAAGGTATAACCACCGAAGATACAATGTGGATCTATAATTCCATGACATGAACTAATCGTAGCCACGAAAAATACACAATGGATATATGAGACGACAAGACATAGCCACAGACCAATACAAAGTGGATCTATGTGACAGTATATGTGTCAATATTCAAGAGAAACTTCATCGCAACCTGGGAAAAGTGCATAATAGAGTGATTACTCAACCCAGGGTCTTCTTACCGATCCCGATGCATTACGATTCTAACCATGTGAATAGATGTCCTGATGTTAAACATGGTAGAAACCACTTGATTACCAGTCAATGATGTAAACCGTTAACAAGTGCGAGGGAAATCACCATTGATGTCAATGATTCTCAAGGTACCCTAGTACATTCCAACGAATGTGAATAGATGAGATGAATTCGAACATCCCTGGAATCATCCGATCAGAGTTCAATGATGTAAACTGACTGTCGGAAGTGAGGAGGCCTGCCATTGAGGCTTCCAGGTCCCAAGGTACTAACTGGTTTCTAATTCTAGTTCCCGGATAATGTGTTGAGGTCGACAAGAACAAACTCGTCGAAGGAGGGCCTTGATGTATCCCCCATCAACAACACGAAACTGACACAGAGATGTAAATTGGTGGATCAAATGAACATGGAATGAAACGGGTATTGAAACATAATATTTGTGATGGTTGAATCTCGAAGCAAATACTTCCCTTGAACACTGAGGCAAAACAAAAGAAACATGACATGGACCAAAACATGATGATACAATGGACACTGTGACTTTTGTCGGGTGACCCAAAGGAGTAAGGAAACTCAGAGGATTGGTTCAGTGCATAGGTTCAGTGGATTAAAATGTATGCAAAGACAAAGTGTTGTGTTCAAGGGCGACTGTAAGAGTGACTTGTGATGTTTTCAAAAACTGCTTGGCTTGCTTCCTTCAAAATTTTCCCCAATCCAGATAGACGAGTACCTATTTTTAATTTAACAAGCTCGAGGAGTATAACACATTCTCGATACAACTCACCTTTGGTAAGTCCCTCTTCCTTTGTTTAACGAACTGGAAGAAGTAAGGGTTCGGTCCCATATGGGCCCTTCAATGTATGATTTTTAATGAGTCTAGAGAAGGTAAACTCGGTGATTTTTCTTGTTTAGAGAGTCTGAAAAGAACTTAAAGACGACTCTAGGGTTGTCCTTTTTCGTATTTTAGTCTCGCGAGGCCAAAAGCGAGATAAAGTATCACTCGAAATATGACCTTTCAAATATTTTAACGAGTGGAAAAGGAAGCAAGATCTCTCGAAAATCTTTTCATGTTTAGAGGGCCTGAAAAGAGCTTAAAGACGACTCCAGGGGGTTCCTTTTTCATGTATCCATGTGAGTTTGAAAAAGAGATAAAAGTTTACTTGGTTGCGTTCTCACGTTTTTTACGAGCACGAGAAAGAACAAATATTAAGCTTGGTATTGGTTTCATTTTTACACAAGCTTGAAACAAAATTAAACTATGCTTGTAAATTCCCAACGTAATTTCCAAAGGTTGGGATAGCTATGGATGTTTGGTACTCTACCCCCAGCTTGAAAATCTAGTGGCATAACTCCAGAATAATAATCAAAGGTTGGAGACATGTCCCCCCAAGCTTCAATTCATTCACTGACTTTGAGGTTGTCTCCAATTTCTGTACTAGATGGAGAAAAAGGATAAGGGCGGATGAAATGAAGGTTCAAACATGAGGCCTAACGAAAGACTCGACTTGGTATAAGAGGTGATTGTTTCATTTTTTAACGAGATTGAAACAAGAAAAGAACTATGCTCAAGGTTCTAGGTTCAATCCCGAGATTTTTGTTTCATTTTTTAACGAGCTTTCCAAAGAAAAGTAAAACTATGCTCGTGACCTCTTCTTGATCATGGCTTCCAAGAGGATAATTCTCTAGAAGGAAACCATGTCAAGGTACAAAAATCGGTCATGGATTCCAAGAGATCTTCACTGGATGGAAGAACAATTCTCTAGAAGGAACACATGTCGAGGGTCGCATCAGGGGTAAGGAGATCATGCTCTAATACCCTACCGAAGAGATCACCATGTCAACTGTCATATCTAAGTCATCCTCATAGGAAACAAAAGGCATGGGAGACAATGCCACATAATTAACCTGTGGAAAGGGTGATACCGACTGCATATAAGACCCATTTAGGGAGTTCATTAGGTTGATGGTCAAGTTAGGGCCAACGAACGGAAGTTGATCAATAGTGACCATTCTTCCTTCGTGAGGGAAAGATATCACATGAAAAAGAGTGGACACAATAACTTTCATGGCATAGACATAATCTTTCCCAAGGAGTAAATCAAAATCCAAGGGGTCCTGGATTACCATAACATCAATAAAGACAATTTTCCCTCCCAAAGTTATGGGAAACTGAGGAAGAATACTTAAAGGGTGACTGGTTATTCTGTTAAAAGAGAATAAAGTCTGGGTAACTGGCACAAGTTGAGGATAACCCAAATCTTGCCAAGCAATAGAGGACAAAATACTAACGGACGAACCTTCATCTATCAACGCATGAGGAACATCCTGACCACAAACCTGTACTGTAATCTTGAAGGGAATGTGAGAGGGAAGACGAGGTCCAGTTAGCACACCCCAATCAAAAAGGATGGCCTCATTACTTGGAGGGGGTTTTGCGGGAGAGGGAGGAATGCCCCCGAGCATGGTATATTCTGTATCAACAAGAAAAATGTGGGAAGAATCGGGTTTACTCTCTAGTAGGAGAGTAGGATCGATTGATAATGACATCAAATCAACCACTTGGGTTTCATTCTTTCAGCGAAGAATGGGGTCGACAGGTGGAAATAGATCAAGCGCTTAGGTTGCACTCTCTAACGGGAGAGAAGGATCGACCGAACATGGGATCTGATCAACCACTTTTTTAACTGGTTCAACTAATGACGTGACCATATTGACGACATGATCAACCAAATTGACCGATGAAGGGACCGAAGAAACAACTTTGGCACTCGTCATAGGAGGAGTGATATTGACCATGTTGGTACTCTTCAGATGAAGGGTGGGATTGACCAATGAAGGGACTAGATCAATCACTTGGGTTTCACTTTTCAGATGAAAAGTGGGTTTGATCGATGACAGAACTGGATCAACTACTTTGGTTATCAGTTCAACCTAGGATGAAACTAGATTGACCACTTGATCAACCAGACTGACCGGGGATGGAATCAGATTGACCATTCCATCAACTAACGATGGGTTGGGGGAAATCTTACGATAACCATTTGGAAGTTGAATATTTTCCAAAAGAGAAGAAGCCTCATCCATATGAAAAATATTCTTTGTTTGATTCTAATTTATAAAAAAAGTAAATACAAATCCTTCAATGCTCCACAACTTTCAATCAGAAGAAAGAGTCATATGCAGATGCAAAAGACATGAAGCAACAAAGGTTTCAAACAAAGCATGTACTCAAAGAAATGAGAATTGAAGCAAAACAAGTAGAAACTTGTTCTAAAAATAACTCATTCAAGGATTCTACAACCAATCAAGCATTCAAGGAACACAAGAAAATGCAGAGAAGAATCCAAGAAAAGACAGAGACAAAGAGAAATCACTCAAATTGTCCCGACAAAACAAGTAGCTAGAAAGGGAAATTTCACATTTATGTAAACGTTTCAAGCTCCAATAAAGAAAACAAGGGTTGAAAAGCACCACATATCAAACTAAATGGCTTCACAAACCTATCACAAATTCTGGGTAAATACTTCCACAAAACAAGATGAGAAAATCTGAGCAGAAAAGGGAAAAACTCCTCCAAAAATGAGACTATAGCTCCCTGTCTCAAAGGTACAGAGTGTTACAGTGATCCCAAAATCACTGTAATGGAGTTCTAGCGCTTTGATATGGCCTACAGGGGGTGTTGAGCGACCCATAAATTCAAAAACAGTAAAAAAAATGAAGAAAAACACACCTAGAATGCATAAAAATTGGTGAAATTGCTAATGAAGGTAGGAGAAGGTTAATGGACGATGATCAAATAGTGAAAGTGATCTGAAATGTGGGAAAATATAAGTAAATACAAGAGGATTTTTTTTGGAAAAAATAACTCAAATATCAAATGGAATAGTGGATAGATCTTTGAACTTCCTTACAACAACTTTCATTCAATCAGATAAATGAAAAAAGTAGTAAATTGACTCTAAATATTCAAAGAAGAAGAGTGACTCAATGTAAGGAAGGAAGAAATGTCAACAATCCAAACAAAACATAATCAATTCTTAGAAATCAAGATGTTGGAGGCCAATACAAGGACACATTGAGATGGTATTAACCCTAAGCATATGAATCAACAAAAAGTAGACTCAAAGATCAACTCCCAAAAGTTTTTTTAGCAGAAAAAAACAAACGCTCTGGTGTCAAGGGTACTAGATCATTGCAGCGCTCTGTGGGATCCTACAAGGGAGTGTCATTTGTTTGATAGTAGAGGTATGGGAGCGTTGGCCTCTCAGAACTCAAAAACTTGCCCAGAAATTAAAAAAAAAAAAAAAAAAG
>SNQJ01S0002189.1:174717-230396 GCA_010110895.2 Picea sitchensis
AAACAACATGATGTATACTATCCATCCATGGGTGTTGTATCTGCATGTGCATTTTCCTTCATGTCCAAATACCTTCATCAATCTTGCGGTCCAAAACCCATGAATAGGGTTGACATCAATGACAACAACCAATCTTCCAACAAAAACTCCTCCAAAAAGGAGACTATAGCTCCCTATATCAAAGGTACAGAGTGTTGCAGTGCATCCAAAATCACTATAAGAGAGTGAAAACACTTTGATATATCCTACAGGGGGGCATTGAGCGACCCATAAATTCAAAAATAGTCAAAAAAATGAAGAAAAACTCACTCAGAATGCATAAAAATTGGTGAAATTGCTAGTGAAGGTAGGAGAAGGTTAATGGACGATGATCAAACAGTGAAAGTGATCTGAAAGGTGGGAAAATATAAGTAAAGACATAAGGAATTTTTTGGGAAAAAATACCTCAAAGATCAAATGGAATAGTGGATAGATCTTTGAACTTCCTTACAACAGCTTTCATTCAATCAGATAAATGAAAAAGCAGTAAATTGACTCTAAATATTCAAAGAAAAAGAGTGACTCCATGTAAGGAAGGAAGAAATGTCAACAATCCAAACAAAACATAATCAATTCTTAGAAATCAAGATGTTGGAGGCCAATACAAGGACACACTGAGATAGTATTAACCCTGAGCAGATGAATCAGCAAAAAGTAGACTCAGAGATCAACTCCCAAAAGTTTTTTTAGTAGAAAAAAACTAGTGCTCTAGTGTCAAGGGTACCATATCGTTGCAGCGCTCTGTGGGAGCCTACAAGGGAGTGTCAGTGCTCTTATAGTAGAGGTAGGGGAGCGTTGGCCTCTTAGAACTCAAAAAATTTCCCAGAAATAAAAAACAAAGTCAGGAAAATCCATAAATTGAGTGTGTATAAGATGAATCCAAGAGCCAACAACACATCTAAGAATAAAAAACACAGCATGACTAAGATCTAAAGGTGAGAAAAGGCAAAAAAAAATACCAAGGAAGGGAACCAAAACTGAAAGCTTTGTTCCCCAGTGGAGTCGCCAATTTCTGTCACAGGAAAATCCCCCTGCGGAGAAGTGGATTTCCTATTGAACCCTAAATATCTAATATCAAGACAGAAAGGTGCTAACTTTGGTCACTGACATCCTTTTAAACCTAGCTAAGTCAATCAAATAGATAAAAGAAAGAATATGTACCTTTTACGATGTTTGTCCTTGCCTAGTCCATGTTGAACCTTGATCCCCAAACTCTTCAACAAGTCCTGCAATCCAATAACAACAAAGACAAAACAACTTCCTATTCTACCATGATTAATTCAAAACTAGATCTATCTATCAAAGAAAATTTCATGTAGGCATACACAACCTTGAAAGAAACAGGCCAAGCACATGTATTAATGAGAACTCAATAGCAATACTTACAGACCTTTGATGAAGTTGCAACAACCTCCTCCAGCTCTCCTTGTCGAGCCCCTTCCTCAAATAATCCACAATCAAAATGACTATGCTTCACTAATTATCTCCCTTATGATTTATGATATAACAATGTGAAATGAAAAGTATTTATGATAAAATAAACTTCAAACATAAACTCATTCCTTCTTATTTTTAGATAATCCAAAAAAAAATTGAAAACAATTTTGTTATACAAACTCATTCATTAAATTTGGGATTTTCCATTATACATAAAGAATTTCATCCCTCCTTACTTTTAGATAATCCAAAAATTCTTTACTTGATAATCCAAAAAACAATTTAATTGAAACCCATCCCTCTTTACTTTAAAACTCATCCCTCCTTAATTATGTCATTATAAGTAAATCCTTACTTATGTAATCCAAAATTTCTTTAATTGAAACACATCCAATCCCTTCTTACTTTTAGATAATTGAAATACTTTTAACTTTTAAATAATCCAAAAAATAATTGAATACATACTTTTTATACAAGCTTATTCATTGAATTTATCAGTTGTGATTACTCATCTCTTCTCATTCTTAGATAATCCAAAAGCTCTTTAATTGAAACTAATCTCTCCTTGCTTTTAGATAATCCAAAAATTCATTAATTGAAACTCATCCCTCCTTACTTTTAGATAATCCAAAACTTATTTAATTGATAATATAATTTTTTTAATTGAAACTCATTCATCGTTACTTTGAAACTAATCTCTCCTTATTTTACTTTTATATAATCCAAAAGTTTTTTAATTGATAATCCATTTTTTTTCAAATTAAAACTCATCTCTCCTTACTTACTCTTATAAGATAATCCAAAAGTTTTTAATTATTCTTATATAATTTTTTTTTTTTAATTGAAACTCATCTCTCTTTACTTTACTCTTAGAAGATAATCCAAAAGTTCTTTAATTACTCTTATATAATTTAAAAGTTATTTAATTGATAATCCAATTTTTTTTTTTAATTGAAACTTATCTCTCCTTACTTTACTTATAGATAATTCAAAAGTTAGTTAATTGACTCTCATCCCTCATCCCTCTTTACTTTTAGATAATCCAAAAATTCTTTAATTGATAATTTATTTTATTTTTTTTTAAATTATACATAAGTCCTTGCTTCCTTACTTTTAGATAATCCAAAAATTCTTTAATTTCAGATTTTTTTTTTAAATTATACATAAATCATTATTTTTAGATAATCCAAAAATTCTTTAATTTCAGATTTTTTTTTTAAATTATACATAAATCATTATTTTTAGATAATCCAAAAATTCTTTAATTGAAACGTATCTCTCCTTTAAACCCATCCCTCCTTACTTTGAAACGTATCCAAAAGTTATTTATTAAAAAAATAAAAATAAAAAAATTATACATAAATCCTTACTTTTAAATAATCCAAAAGTTCTTTAACTAAAACTCATCCGTCGTTACTTTGAAACTCATCCAAAAATTCTTTAATTGATAAAGACTCCATATTTAATTAGCTTGACAGAGCGTAAACCTCATTTTAAACTTAACCACTCTCCGTACAATCTACAGACATTGATACCAAATATTAAATCCCAATTTAATTCTCAAATTAATAACAAAATAAGTATTATAGATGTTATTAAATCCTAATTTAATTCTCAAATTAATAACAAAATAAGTATACAAGTACTGTAATAATAATACGAGTCACCACCGATTCTATGTAACCCAGATATGTATTCAATAGTTCAACAGATGTTATTGAATCCCAATTTAGTTCTCAAATTAATAACAAAAATAAGTATATAAGTACTATAATATTAATAACAGTCACTACCGATTCCAGGTAATACACTATGAGTGGGCCCAATGGTTAAGAACATGTGTTTCCTCTTAAGAGGTTATAAGTTCAAATCCAGAGGGGGATAGGGTATGTATACCTCCGTAGACTTTACCAGTCAAATCGTGTGGCTTGGCCGTGACCTTAAAAATAGATTATTATTATTATTATTATTATTATTACAACTTGTTAGTTAACATTTCTAATATCTATGTAACAAAACATTATACTGAAAAAAGTAACCATTAAATATTAAATTAATATTTCTAAGAAAACCAAAACAAACATGATGTGAACCAAATAAATAAAGCACAACAGGGTTTGGCACTTTTGAGATAGTGATTATGGAGCTCACATCTATGTAACAAAACATTATAATGAAGAAAATCGCCATCAAATATTAAATTAGAATTTGTGAAAAAAACAAAAACAAACATGATGAGAAGCAAATATTGGGGGTCTGGAACTTCTCGGCATTTTCAAATTTAAACGATAGTTACCTCTTATAGAAGTAATACTTGGAATAAAAATGGCGGATTGATATTTATAGTTCCTGGTTTTCCTAGGGTTTGGATGGTTTTTCGGTCTTTTGGGAGCTGACTAATGGCAGTTTGGGTTGGACACTTACTTTCCTTCGTTTTATCTGCTAGGATGAATTTTTATAAGGTATTTTTAGAGGTTTGTTAGCATCCCCTCTTCACGAGTGATTTGACCCTTTTTTCTCCGGGGCTTTCATTCCACTGTACTCCTGACACTTGATATTAATGAATGAATGGATCATTCCATAGATCATTAACGACTTTGTTTTTTTCGTATTAACCCTCGGGAATAGTTAGCTGGGGGTCCTACTATGTACAGGATGAGTGGCAGAGTAGAGGACTGAAGACTTTTGTCGGGATTGGTTAACACAGACGATTGATATGATGGGCACCCTAGACAAGGAGGGTTGGGATCAGGAGGATCTCTTCCAGACTGTGGATGATTTATGCCACTTAAATAAGGGTGGTGGAGTTTTAAATGCAATTTTACGACCACCAAATAACTCACCTATGTCATTATTGACTAGTAGTCTACCACACAAGCCTCTGTTGTTAGTCCCTCTGGGAAACCAGCTCTTTGGTTCAAAACAACCGGGACTTAGTAGTGTGGAGAAGCGGGGGAAGGAGGTAAAGGATGATAACTATTTCGGTGTGGCTCAGACGGGTAATGTTATACAACCTAAAATTTTCTCAAAGCGGTTGGATAAGGGTGGGATAGGCACGCCGAGAGAGGCACTGTGTGTGAAAGATAACAACCATAGGAGAACAAACAGAGCCTGGAAACCAAAAAAGTCACGTAGACGCCTAGTGATAGGCATGGATGATGGTTTAGCTTAAACCTGTAGGTTATCCTTGTGTGCTCTTGTTGGAAGAATTGCAGACAAGACAAGGTCGGCCATCACCCTTGGGGAATGGATGAAGAAGGTGTGGGTTCCCATTATCGGGTATTCTCTTGAATTTTCCGTACTCCCCTGCGGTTGGTTTGGGTTGATTTTTAAAATCCCGGAGGATGCTGAGCTCATTAGAGGGGGGTTTTGGGATATTGAAGGGGGTAGTTTGATGTTGAAGCGGTGGAGGACAGGGTTTGATCCATATAAGGATTATTTTAGCTACAGACATGTGTGGGTACTTCTACTTGGGTTATCGCTCAATCTCTAGAATAAAACTTCTCTGTCGGCTATAGGTAATCTCTTAGGGAGATTTTTAAAGCTAGACAAAGTGGGTTTACGATCGGAAGATAAGCGCATGGCTCGCATTCTTATAGAACTAGATTTGCATGCAGGACTTATGGATAGTATTGAGATTGAGTGGCGTGGCCAGGTTGTGATACAAAAGTTAGATTATCAAGGCCTACCTTTCCGGTGCCTAAACTGTAGAAGGATGGGCCACCTGCATAAAGATTTCACTCTCGGGGTTGGTGATTACTCCATTGACGACCTCTCAGATACTGAACCTCCTTTGGAATATATTTCGGAGGATTCACCAGATGCGCAGGGTGATGAGGTGACAAGCTGCTTGGATGATGACCCAACTTTGGACAAAAACTCTTTTCTAGGTAATCTTAAATCCTATTGTCCAATTTTTTTCCAGAAACTGTCTTTATGCGAACGGGATTTCCTGGTTACATCTTTTATGAATGTCTGCCCTTCTGTGGTTGTTGGGGATGTTTTACTTTCGGGGGTACAGACTGGTCGAGAGTTTTTAGAAGGTCAAGACTTATTGGCCTCTCCCTCGTTAATTGATACACACCCTGATCCCCCCGGTGTTTCTTATAACACTTCCTTAGTGACTGCTTCCACGAAAGATTCTTTGAACTTGACACAACCTGTGTCTGTCTCTTCTTCAGAACTTGCTTCCACGTCTCAGAACTTGGTCGAAAAGACTTCTCTACTTACTACACCCCTAACCTCCTATTGGGGATTAGAAGCGCAAGTAGATGTATCCCAGGTTGCTAGGGACCCTAACCGACCATTGGGGGATAATGGTCAGTGTAATACTATGGGTTGATCGAGGGGATTGGAACAAGAAATATCCCTGATTAAGACGTGCAGTGCTAGGAAGAAGCAAGTTACTTTACCTGTGGTCGTGGAACAACAAGCTGATACTACCTTAGACTCGGGGGCACTTAGAGGCATGAAAGCCCTGGCCAGGGCTAAGTCATTATCCTCATCTCCTTGAACATTAGAGGGGTAGGAGGCCCCCTTAAACTGCCTTCTTTGAGGAGATTGATGAAACTAATAAATCTGAGTATACTTTTCCTTCAGGAGACTTTAGTTGCAGAAGAAAAGGAAAGAATTTTCATGAATTCTTTGTGTCCGTCTTGGATGAATTGTGCAGTCAGTTTTGTTGGGAAGTCAGTAGGACTTCTTGATACATGGGACTCGAATGTTTTTAATATAAACCCTTTTTTTTTGTGCTAGTGGACTATTACTGATAGGTACATTCATCCTGACTAAAAGGAGTTTTACCTTTATTAATTTTTATGGCTCGTGTTCAGAGAGAATGAAGTTTTGGGAGCGGGTGGATGTTGTTGGGCTCTTAGCTCAGCCTAATTTGATTCTGGCTGGGGATATGAACTTCTCCTTGGGCCCGACGAAAGTATGGGGGATGACGGCTTTGTCGGATTCCTTAGCAGATTTTTTCAAAAATATTTTGGCAAAGAATCACTTGGCTGACATTAAACCTCCGGAAGTCATGCCCACCTAGAAAAATGGTCGTAGTGGTGTGGAGAATATACAAAAAATATTGGACAGAGTTTGTGTATCTAACTCTCTCCTTGTCGACTCTGTTAGATTTCGTTCCTGGGTATAATTTCCTTATATTTTAGATTACACGTCAATCGTGTTTCATTTGGATTTTGGCTTTAATACAGTTGCTTACCCCTTCAAATTCAATCCAGATTTGATGAAATAAGTATCCTTTGAATGATTAGTTCGAGAAGTTTTGAATAACCAAGAACTTTCTGCATTGGCAGGGCCATAACACAGATTGTTTATGAAATTGAAGTCCCTCAAGTTTCAGGTAAAGGATTGGATAAAAAAATGAAAAGCTGATGAACAACGTATACTTCTTTCCATAGAAGAGAAAATTGTGGATTTTTTCTCGCACAGTAGAGTTCATGATATTTCACTTGATAGGGGTTCTCGAATCAAATATTTGGAACTAAAAAGGAACAAGTTGTTGTTAGCAGAAGAGGAACGCTGGCATCAAAAGAGAAGGGCTACGTGGATTAAGAGCGGTGACAAAAATACGTCATATTTTCGCCACTAAGCCAGCATCAGATGCAACAAAAAACATCTGTGGGAGGTCACGGATGAATTGAATCGGGTTCACTAAAGGGCAGGAGTCTATAAAGAGTGAAGTAATCAGACACTTCAACAACTTTTTTAAAGAATCATATCATATTATCAATGAAGAACATATATCAAATGTTGGGCTATATCAAAGGTTTGTTTCTGAGGAGGAGGTTATTGTTCTTGAGAGCCCATGTACTACAGAGGAAATTAAAGAAGTTATTAAGGGTTTCACTAAGGATAAGAGTCCTGGCCCCGATGGATGGACGGTTGAGTTTTTTCTCAACTATTTTGACTTGGTAGCTAATGATCTGTTGGCGTCTATGGAGGATTCTCGTCTGACAGGAGAAGTAAAGAGATCTTTGAACTTGGCCTTCATCGAATTAATTCCTAAGGTCAATGGTCCAACATCCTTCAGGGATTTCCGCCCGATAGCTCTATGCAATTTATGTTATAAAATTATTTCAAAAATTATTGCAAAAAGGATAAGGCCCATTCTGTCCCGTGCATTATTGGAGGAACAATTCAGCTTCTTGAAGGGGAGGCAAATTACAGATGCTATTGGGATGGCCCACGAATGTCTGCATAGTATCTGTGAGAAAAAGATACAAGCATTAATCCTGAAGATAGATTTAAAGAAGGCCTACGACTGTGTTAGTTGGGATTACCTTCGACTGGTTCTTTTGCAATGTGGATTTGGGCTATCGATGATAAGATGGATCATGGGTTGTGTTAGTTCTGCAACTTATGCTATCTTAATCAATGGTGAGCCTACCGACTATTTTAATAGTGGCAGAGGGATAAGACAAGGGTGCCCTTTTTCACCTTTTCTCTTCATTCTTGTTATGGAACGTCTGAGTCTGGCACTAAAAGATAGCCAAGCAAAAGGTAACATTAAAGGTATACACGTTTCAAGGTTTATTAAAGTCCTCCACCTTCTTTTTGTCAATGATATTCTTATTATGACAAAGGCCTCTTTATTAGAATGGATGGAGATAAAAATACTCTTGAATATCTTCTGTGAGGCATCTGGTTTGTTTATTAATGCCCACAAAACATCTTTTCTACATTACGACATTCAACCTTCTATTCTAGATTCTTACAAGCCTTTTTTTTATTACAACTTTCTTTCTTTAGCTTCTGGTTTTAAGTATCTTGGTTGCTTTTTAAAGATGGATAGGTATAATGTTGATGATTGGAATTGGCTCATAGAGAAACTTGAAAAGAGCATTAGCCATTGGTGTAACTGATGGTTGTCTATTAGAGGTCGGCTTGTGTTAATTAAAGCAGTATTGGAAAGTCAGCCAGTCTACTGGCTTGCTTTATCAAATCTTCCAGCTTCGATTCTGAATCATCTGCGCTAGTTGATGTTTAATTTTCTGTGGTCCGGTTCTAGAAATAAAATAAGAATCCATCTCTGCAATTGGCAACTTCTAGCTCAACCAAAAATATATGGAGGACGGGGCTTGAGGAATCTCCATAGCTTCAGTATGGATATGGCGGCCAATACCTTATGGAGAGTATTAATGAAAGAAGGTATGTGGCATTGTGTTATCATAGATAAGTATCTCAGATATTTCTTGGTTGTGGGATGGCTCAAGACGATCATAACTTCTTCGACAAGGGGATCTCATGCATGGAAGTGCTTACTAAAATCACTTCATATTCTGTTGCATTGGATTGCATGGTATCCTAGTGCGGGAGATTCAATTCTGGTTGGCAGAGATTACATACTGGGTATGGGTGATAAAGCTATCCTTACAAATGAATTAATTCTTGAATTAAATCAAAGAGGAGTGTACTTTCTCTCTCAGGCTTACTATGATCAACGTCCAAGTATAACTGGATCTAAGTGGCATACGAGTGAAGATTTGGGGCTGGGTGGGAGACTTGCTTCTGAGAGGATGTGTTTTCGGAAGGAACTTATACATAATGGGATTATTCTTTCTAGACGACCTGATGAACTCAGATGGTCGGGAGGTAACACTTCTGGAGTTATAACTGTAAAAAATATTTATGAGGTGACTGAGAGAAGAAAACATTTTTGTGTTGTAAAGGGGTGGCAGAGGAATCTATGGATATGGAATTGTCCTTTGAAATTGAAACTTTTTACTTGGTTGCTTATGGAGAATAAGATTCTCACATGGGAGAACCTCAAATGTCATGGTTTTAATGGACCAGGCTGTTGTGTGCTTTGTAATCAGAATTGGGAATCGACCTATCACTTGTTCGTGCATTTTTCTTTTGTACACACAGTTTGGACAGTTCTCCACTCTCATCAGAATCTAGTGGGTTCGTGGGTTGGATCTTCACTCATGGAATGCTTTAATAACTAGTTTGTTGGAAGAACTCGACACCCCACCTTACCCTTTTATGTCTGCTGGTTCATTTGGATGGATCGCAACTTTGCAATTTTCTAAGACAGAAATCCTTCAGCTTTTAGAGTAGTTACCTTGGCATCTTTTGCACTGGATTCATATGCTACTAAGGTGAAAGTTCCAGATATGAGGATTAGAGTTTTAAAGAACGAAGTGAAAGGTACAACTAGTTGGTTTGATGGGGCTATTGAATCCACGGGACTCAACAGTGGGGTTGGAGGTATTATCAAGACATGGGATAATCACATCTTCAAGTGGACATTAAACTGTGGCCCAGGCTCTAACACAAGGGCTGAATTGATGGGGGCTTGGGCCCTTCTGACTCTCGCTTCAAGGCTCTTTATAAATGATTTACAGGTGAAGTGAGATTCGATGATTGTTATTCATTGGATTCGAGAACAAGGACGTCTACAGGTGATATCATTGGAATGCTGGAAGGATAGATTGGTTGAACTTATTAAAGTTTTTTAGCATATCTATTTTGAGCATGTTTACAGGGACGAAAATTCTAAAGCGGAAAACCTATCTAAACAAGCTCTTAAAAAACAACCAGGGAAAATCTTCTATTTTCATAGTGTTGAGGAACATGAGGGTCCTCTACCGTCTATTGATCTTTTTTAGATGTTGGGTTGCTTTTGTCTTTTCTGTGGAATGTGAGGACTTCTCCCGGTGACATATACTTTTGTAATGATGTTTGTTATGGAACTGTATCTTTTTGTAGATTTTGGGAGGGCTATTTTGATAGTTAGTTTGCATATTTTGTGGGATGGGAAGATAGTAAGAATATTAGATATCTACTAAGATATACTATGTATATCTTGGTTATGGTGGTGATGGTTTCTATGTACTCGAAATAGTTTATATTTTAACTAATTGTTACAAGGGAAAAACTATCTATGGCCAAGGGTAAACCACAACAGACAGGTATGACTGCAGAAATCAACTCAATTCCAACATATGCTATATAAACTAATGTGAAATACAAGAAAGAGGCCTACGTCGATCCAACGTTTGATGATGTTCCACCATTGAGCACTTTGAACCAAAGCTTTATACCTGTGAGAAGTTCTGAAAAAACAATAAAAGCAAGTATATAGTGATGATATAAAAGGGGTTAGCACATCAGATAGCACAATCCATTCATAAACATTACAAACACGCCCATGGATAGTAATCATATATTTGCAAGATACCAATAGGACGGGAAAGGAGTATTTATATCAATAATTGATCAGCAGAAGTGACAACATTACAGACTTTCGTGCCGGCACGGTTCAAAACCAAGAAACCAAGTTCTTTCCAACTAGGTCTCCACCACTTCAATCCTCCACCAAAGGCAAGCTCATAGAAAAGAGGCAATGAGGTCCTCTCAATAATAGGGAAAGAGCTTGGGGGATGAACACTGTGTTTGGAATTGAGGGACAAAGGGATGTAGACTCAATATGAAGTAATTTATCCAGAGTAACTTTTCTCTCAAAGTTGAATGCTTTCTCCTTCTTTTCCATAGTTCGAAATTGTGCTCTTATAGCCTCCAGGATGCAATAGAAGGACTGAGTCGAAACATTTCCAGTATATGGAAGGCCAAGAATCAGAGGTCTTTTGTCATGACATGGAAACCTGACCTCATTTTGTGTTTTCTGGCACAAATATCGATATACGCAAGTTGTAGTGGAGAAGCAAGTGTATACGCATCTTGCACAGCAGTTAGGGAGCGTATATGTGGAAAAATGTATATTTTTAGCTCTGGATTCATCAAAAAGGGATAAAAGGTCTGCATATGGAAATGGAAAAAAGGCCCTCTATGCAAGATATCAATGGTGAGGCAAATCTTGCTATAACAGATGCCCCCTAATGTGTGAGATTAGAGGAGTATCTGTGATGACTGAAATACATTATAAATAACCTAGAAGTGGAGTGGTAGAGAACCAACTGGACGAACTCAATTGCTCATTACATTATGTACTGACTTTGCATACATGGCTACCAAGAATACAATGCAGATCCATGTGAAAAATATACCAAACAAGTGTTCATGGCCATGAATAGGCAAATACAAATGCAGTTATATGCCAAAAGTTGTCATAGTCATGAACAAGGCCCAGTGAAACTAGTCTCAAAAATCAATCTAAAGATATTTGTATACCATGGAGTACAATCTGATCTCCCATGATTACTGAAGTCAAATAGGTATTGGTCCAATGAAATGGAAGCAACAACTCAGGAAAGATATGGCCACATAGTGATGTCTTCAAGTCTTCTACACTATGCACCAATGGTGCAAGTCTACATCATGTGAATAAATGAGTTGAGGTTGAACACGATGAGACATCATTTGATTACCGGTCATTGAAGTATATCGTTAACAAATGCAAGACAACCTACCGATAATGAAAGTAGGTATCAAGGCACCGAGTACATCTCTACAAATGTGAATAAATGAGTTGGTGTCGAACACTTGAGAGATCCATTGATCAGGAGACATTGATATATTCCCATCTGTCAATGGCGAGAGGGCCTGCCACTAATGACTACAAGCCTCAAGGTACTCATAAAACTCTAGGTCCCATATCCAAACTAAATGAGTTGAAGTTGATGGAAGGATTCCCGCTGAAAGGAGAGCATTGAGACATCTTTCATCAGTCAGTGCAAGGAACAAAGAAAGAGCTTCATGATTTGGTGGAGATCGGACGAAGAACATGTTCACGAACCAACGACCCTGTGTGTCTTTCGGGTGTGCTAAATGAAAGCGGTACACGAAAAGGACCCTATGAATAGTATCCAATGATGAAAAAATGCTGACAAAGGTGAGGAAACCACCAATAAGGCTAATGGCATCCAAGACACTGCACGAATCCCAAAGTGTGAATAAATGTCTTTTCGTCGAACAGAAGGGAAACCACCCACTCAACAACCAATGATGAAATGTCGATTGTTGGGTTCAAGGTGACCTACCAATGATGAAAGTAGGGCCAGGGTGCATGATAAGACCAAAGTATCATGTGATTCTGAGACAAACTGAGGGTATGGCCGACATGCAAAGTCAAGATTTTTGAGGAGTGGCCGACACATGTTGATAGACTTCCTTTGAACAAGAGCATGAGACATATGGTGGAATCCGACAGCATGGACTCAATGGTGTGACAATTAGATGCATGAGGCATCAATAACTTTCTCTATAGGGTTTTTGATATTCGATGTTTCAGACCAAACCAGTGTGGTCCATCATCAACAAAAATATGATGAGATATGAAGGAAAAAAGATATAACAAGTGTAAATAAATACTTGAAAAGTTGTTTATGAAGAGCCGACATATGAAATCAGGAAAAGTCTTAGAACAAAAATTCTCTATAGGGACTGGAAGAGTAACCAGTCGGTAGAGAAAAATTTGTAGCAGGATCAGCTTCCTAAGGCCATGCTAAACCCAAAATTATGATGACATGCGGACTCAATTACTTTGTTATCTATTCAAAGGTGAAACGACTGCTGCCAATTACAATATAGTATTCCCTTCCTGCCCGTCTTTTTTTGTTTTTTCATAACAAATGAATGATATGATACACAGGAGGGAACGAGTGTCGCAAGAAAGAAAAACTAGTTCCAACCGTGGAATGTACCTATGCTCAATGCAAGGAAATGCGTGCGGGAGATGGACACTCGGGGTGATGTTCCCTCCAGGGTATAGGGTGTCAAATTGAGAAGGATAAAAACAAGGCTCTGCTTGGTTGAGGATGCAAACTGCTTAGGCAACGGTTTATAATGCAAAGAGAGAACCGGCTAAAGGCTCAATATAGCAAGCAAGGGCATGAGATGCAATCACAACTTAACACCAAAAAATGTCCTTTTTTATGTCTTTCATTCTACTTGGTTTGAAAAAGCGGTAAACTTGTGCCAAATAGACATCTTTTCAAATCCAATTTACGAGTGTGAAAAAGACAAGTTCACTCGAAAATCTTTTCTATTTTTGATAGCGAGTCGGAAAAGAGATTAACTAGGACTCATGATCTTTCAAATCCGATTTTAACGAGTGTGAAAGGCACAAATCCCTCGATGATCTTTTCAGTTTTTGGACGAGTCGGAAAAGAGCTTAAATGAGACTCGTTTGGAAGATTCTAGGTGGTAAGCCACGGGGGAGGCCAAGGCTCTCGTGCGGACCTCTTGTGGAATGTCAGTATATTATGAAGAACTGACACATGCTTGGGAAGACCCAAAGCTCTCCAAGTCAAGGAGGAAAAAGTTCTAACAGAGGTTATCGTCTCGGTGATATATAGGATAGTGACTCTTCCTGGAAAATACATATGCGAAGGCATTGGATACCCCACAAGACCATCCCAATCAAAGGGAACCTCATCAAGACTTGGAGTGAGAGAACTCGAGAAGAGTAAAACTCTCTCTTGTTCAGAAGGTGAAGTAATATAACTTCTAAGGACATGGCATAGAAGGTATAGAACTAGAACCAGAAGAGCGGGATCGACAAAAAATTGCATTGGCGCAACCGCTTCCTTAGACTTATCACTCTCCAAGAGAAGAGTGGGGTCGATCGAATATTGCATCGATACGAAAACTTCCTCAACCATTGGTTGAATAGGATGTGATACAATAAGGTCAAGAGGTGTATCACCCCAAAGAACATGAGTGTTGTCGGTCAAAGATTTCATTGACACGGTCGTTGGTTGAACAAGATGCGAGACAAAAAGGTCAAGAGACACATCACCCCAAAACATAGGAGAGGTGTCGGTCAAAGATTGCATTGACACGACCACAGGTTGAACAGGATGTGAGACAACAAGTTCAAAGGATGCATCAACCCCTAAAGGAAAAGAGGTGTCAGCCGAAGATTGCATCGACATGATTTTTGTATCAACCAAATAAGGAACAGAGTGTTGTGAAACCATAGATGCCTCAGAACCCGAAGGGCCCTTAGGTGAGACCCACGCTTATGGTATCCCAGCAGTAACAGGACACAAATGAGTAAGGTGACTTCATTTGCAATTCCTGCAAAGGAATCTAGGATTACGTCTAAGACGTCTAGGCTTCTCAATCATATGAATTCCCCCAGCATGACTTGCAGTGGCTGGTGACATGCTCCCAGCATGACTTGCAGAGGCTAGTAGAAAATATCTAACATGACTAGTAGAGGTTGGTGATGAATCCCCAACATGACTAGCAGAGGTTGGTGATGAATCCCCAACATGACTAGCAGAGGTTGGTGATGGATGTGCAATGTGACTAGCAGTGACCAGACATGTGCCCCCAGCATGACTTGCAGGGGCTGGTTGCAGGTCTTCAACATGACTCGCAGAGTTTGTTGACCAATATCCAATATGACTAACATAGGTTGGTGATATAACACCAGTATCACACACAGTGACTAGACTTGTGCCCCCAACATGACTTGCAACGACTAGTTGCGGGTCTTCAACATGACTCGCAGAGGTTGTCGACCAATCTCCAACATGACTAGCAGAGGTTGGTGATATAATGTCAGTATGACACGTAGTGACTGGACTTGTGGCGGTGGTGAATTGTGGCATTTGAGACCAAGTTCCAAGGAAAGATTGGTTTTGAGAAATTGCAGGCTAGGAAGGATCCCGGTTTACACCCTATCCCTGTCCAATAGGATAGTATCCTCCTCCATACTGATTCATAAAGGGTTGTAAGGGAATCGACATTGAGGAAGCCTCTTGTGAAGAGAAAGCGACATGAAAAGGGTTACTCATGTGAGGATATATGTTGCCCCTAGACGAAGGAACTTCGTGAGGGGGGCTTCCCATACTATAAAAATAATATCCCCCAAATGAAACACCAGAGGGTAGACGAAGGTCCGCCATAGGAAAAGTGTTCGTAGGAACCGACATAGCAGAAGAAGGATAAGTGGATGGAGTGTAAAAAGTAGAATGATTGCTTAAATGGGCACTTACTTCTCGCATAGTGGATTCGTAGGAAGGAAGATTCCAACCTCCTACCGTAAGAGGCATTTGAAGGATATGACTCCTACCAAATAGAAAGGGATAAGAAGGAGGCATCATGACCCCAGACCCAAAACTTGTATTCACATAAGGAGGCGAGATAGAGGATGGCAAGTGCAAAGACATATCAGACATACCATGAGAAAAATGATTAGAGATCCAAGGTGTTGACTGAGTACCATAATTCTGCATACCATTGTAAAAAGAGGACGGATCCGTCCCCATGAAATGAGTAGGCATCATGGGGTGGGTAGCAGTAAATGAGGGAGAAAAAGAAACTCCACTATTCATGATGACAAAAACTCAACACGAAATCCTATGGTCAACTAATAATCAAAGAGCATACCAAAAAGTCAAACAACCACTATGCATGCAAACAGGCTAAAGTGGTTGAGTGGCCTCCCTCTCTAAAGAAGGTATGTCTCGTCCAAGAGGGACCTGAGACTCCCTGCTAAAGTTTGGAGGTAACATAATCAGTTATAGAGGCCCTCGTGGGCTTAACAACCAGTCGGTCAGATCCCCCCGGAGAGGTAATCCTCCATAAAGGCTGTGTGTTGTCCGACCTCTATGTGACCCAGGATACAAGCAGAATAACCCTTGCAAGTAACCTATGAGATACCTAAGTCAAGAAAATAATAAACCACTGTATAACCAATGCACAAGCGAGCAGTCGTAAGTCTGGATCACCGTATGGGCAGGGTAGAAAAGCCTGAAACCTTGAAAGCACCACCTCTCACAGAGGTATGGGTACTAGCAAGATCCCCAAATACGAATAAATCCACAGAAATATCTCTGACGCTAGGTGAGTATCCAAGGGTTATCCCTTCAACTAACTTCACGCGACCTCGTGATTAACTCTAGTGTGAGAGGATCCTCATGATATTACCAATTATACAATGGACTTCTCAATTCCTTGTCTCAGACACATATGTTGATTTAATTGCCTTGGAGAAATTTACTCACAAGATCTTATTCCAAGGCACTAAATCCTAGGCTAGTTTATGCACCCTAAAAATAAAATCGTGACTAATCAATTTTAGTTTAAAGCATAAATTTTATTGGCCATGGTTACTCAAAAAGGTATGGAAGTGAAACTCATGGTGTTATGACTCTGCCAGAAAATAAATATATAATGCAAGGTCTGTCTTTTACTTTTCAATGAATGATATGTTAATAAAAACAGTGCAGTCTTCAATTTCAAATCTGCAATTCAGAAGTAAAATACGATCTTTCGCTAAATGTGCTAAGCTAATGATGAAAATTCAAAGATAAACATGCCAACCAATGCAAAATGCCCCTTTTTTTGTATTTTCAATATTCTAAAAAGAAAATGTATGGACTGATAAGCAACTTGACAGATGAATTCTACAATGTATAAAAGAAGTAACTCAAGAAGAATACCAGGAAGCCAAGCAAACAGCCCAGAAGCCAAGGACAAATTAAAAATAGAAAACAAAGAGAAAGACTACGCCCAAAAATTCAACTCCAAATAGGCTTCCTGTCATCCCATATAATCTCAACAAACACTACAGAGACCTAAGAAGGCTCAGCAATCTTTAAATCCTACACAACAATCACTCAACCAAGCAAACAAGAAAGGGGAAGTGGTATACACGACTATTCAGGAGAACAGAGCGTATATACACTTCTTGCAGTGAGACAACAAGCGTGAATATGCGACTGTCAAGGCAAAAAGGGTGTATATTCTTTAAAACAAGGCCAGGCAAGGGTAAAAGGCTGAAAACTTAGACTCAGAGTGAACATGATTTGTCAAGCAGTGATACGACAAGAAACACAAAGGAAAAAGAGCAATGTAAGAAGAAAAAGTACTTCAACCCTTAGAAGGAAGATCTTTCCCCAATGGGGTTGCCATTTCTGTTACAAGGGAAAAACTCTCTATGGCCAAGGGTAAACCACAACAGACAGGTATGACTGTAGAAATCAACTCAATTCCAACATATTCTATATAAACTAATGTGCAATACAAGAAAGAGGCCTACCTCAATCCAACGTTTGATAATTTTCCACCGTTGAGCACTTTGACCCAAAGCTTTATACCTACAAGAAGTTCTCAACAAACAAGAAAAGAAAGTATATAGTGATGATATAAAATGGGTTAGCAAATCAGATAGCATAATCCATTAATAAACATTACAAACACACCTATGGATAATAATAATATATTTGCAAGATACCAATAGGACAGGAAAGGAGTATTTCTATTAATAATTGATCAACAGAAGTGACAACATTACAGACTTCCGTGTCGGCACGGTTCTAGGCCAAGAAACCAAGTTCCTTCCAACTATGTCTCCACCACTTCAATCCTCCACCAAAGTCAAGCTCATAGAAAAGAGGCAATGAGGTCCTCTCAACAATAGGGAAAGAGCTTGGGGGATGAACACTGTGTTCAGACTTGAGGGACAAAGGGATGCAGACTCAATATGAAGTAATTTCTCTAGAGTAACTTTGCTCTCAAAGTTGAATGCTTTCTCCTTCTTTTCCATAGTTCGAAATTGTGCTCTTATAGCCTCTAGGATTCAACTGAAGGGCCGAGTCAAAACGTTTCCGGTATATGGAAGGCCAAGGATCAAAGGTCTTTTGTCGTGACATGGAAACCCGGCCTCATTTTGTATTTTCTGGCACAAATCCCAATATACGCGAGTTGTAGTGGAGAAACAAGCGTATACGCATCTTGCATAGCATTTAGGGAGCGTATATGTGGAAAAATGTATATTTTTAGCTCTGGATTCATCAAAAAGGGATAAAAAGTCTGCATAGGGAAATGGAAAAAGGCCCTCTGTGCAAGATAGCAATGGTGAGACAAATCTTGCTATAATACTAATATAAAGTGAAATTTTCTGTGGAAAAAAAGAGAAGAAAATAAAATAAAATAACGCACAACAGGGTGTGGAAAAAGATACGAATATGGAGAAAGGTGTGGATATTGTTTATACCAACAATTTAATGCTTTGAGACAACTTCAGAACAGATCCAAAAGCACTGAAATATGAAAAGTCCAAAATAACATAAATGCCTTCATCTCCTTCTAAACTTTGGCCTTTAAAATAGTAAAAACAAAAAAGTATTGGCCTTTAAAAACATAAACACATTTGAATGAACAAAATCATGAGGACCTTTTGACTTTAAGTAAAATAATCTAGTTTTTGAAACTTGGGAATGTTGGAAATGTGGATAATCTATGTGTAGTTTAGTATTAGTTTTATAGTGATATTTTGAATAAATATAATGAAAATATTTGTAATAAATTATGTATTTGTAATAATGAAATAAAAATATTTACATTTTAATTTAATATAATTCTGATTTAATTCTCTTAGTTTAGGAAACTCGTCCCCAAGCTCCCATTTCCTTGATGTTGAAGCTCCCCAAAAGCTCTCAATTTTCCAAAAGAGTTCCCATCTTATTGGGGACTTTCCCTACCAGTTCCCAAGCTTCTGGAACTTCGGGAACAGGTTTCATAGTTGTTGAAAATGCAGGGAGTTGTTCATGTGCAACTATGAAAAACCAATCGGGCAACTTTGGCAGGGTGGTAAAGACACTACTGGAAATTTTGACCAAGACACAAACGATAAAATAATGGTCATTCATGGCCTAAAGTTCAACCCTAAACGCTGAAATTACATTCGTATCCTTTAACCTTAGATCAATGAACCAGTATCCCCCCGTTTGAATACCGTGATGTTGGAAACATGCCAAGGAATTTCCTCATGCACATGCATGCAGCGATGTTAATGATCTATTTATGAACTATTCATGTAACTATGTGATCTATACATGATCAATCTGTGTAACTAAGTGGTATATGTTATATATACGAGCATACCCATAGAGGTGTGAGTGCAATGTGTACAGTGTGTGAGCAAGACACAATACTGTGGAGTACGATGTGTTTTTGAGGAGAGGATGGTTGTATGATTGTGCTGGCTATTGTAATTCTCACTTGAATAATAAGAATATTGATTATCATTGCCCATGTTTTTTTCCCGCATTGGGCTTCTACATAAATCAATATGTCAATTGTGTTTTTGTTGTTCTTGTTTTAATGTGTGTTTGATCTTGCTCATTTATGCTCTAGTTGTGTGCTATGTTTTGCTTCCGCTACCCAACAAGTGGTATCAGATATTAGAGTTGAAGGAGTAGAAAGTGAAGGAGAAGATCCAGTAAGGAAAACTCAATAGCATAAGCAATGGTGGTCAGAGGTTGATCTAAAGAAGGAGAGAAAGATCAGAAAGGCACAACCAATTCTAAGCCAAAAGACAGTAATGGTAAGGCAAAATGTTGGTTTTGTGGAAAATATGGGCATCTCAAGAAGGATTGTTGGAAAAGACAACAAGCATCCAAAGAGGATTCCACAAAAGAAACAAATTTAGCTACAGGTATGGTTGATGAAGTTTTTTTTGTATTTTGTGTCTCTCCACCTGTGTTCAAATAGAAGGTGCAGGGAAGTGATGGTTGAGTCATCGTGAAATAAAAATAAAATAAAATTTGTATTTACTTTGGAGTTGTAGAAATTATTGATTACATGTAAATGAGCATATGTGTAAGACCTGGATAAGCATGTGTACCCCTGGTTTATCAAGTCACCTATGAAAATTCTAGACGTAGATTTAGGTAGATTGAATATGTGGGGGGCCATGTGTGTTGGGTTAACCTTGACTCGGTGAAAGAGTTAATTAGTTAAATATGTTTTTAGGTCAAAGAAGATGGTTTTTTGGGTCCATGTGTTTTGGGTATCTCGTGGTATTGTGTCCATGGATTTCATGTAATGAAGCCTATAAAATGCTTGGTGAACTCCATTGTAAATGGGCATGGAGGTAAGCGGTGAAGGCTTACTTGGTCGGTTTGGTCGGATTTTGTCAAAGTTATTCGAATGCAAAGTTTGAGGTGGAGCAGTGTGTCCATTTTAGAAAGGTGGGTCTATAGAAAGGTTGATGTGTTGGCAGTTCAATCAAGTGTTTGAGAATATATGATGAAGGTAAGTTCATATCCATGGAACTTGGAAATTATTGCAAGGAAGTTGGGATTGAATAGGCATGTTCAGTAATGCCAAGTTGCAGCAATAGTTGTGGACAAAAGCGGTTGTGCTATCTAGTAACTTGATCACCATCGATTGCAAAAGATAGGAAGATTCAGGAAGAGGTATGAATAGGTCATCTGGTAATTAATCAAATGTGAAATTATTCGGTTGTGATGTTTATGGTTTTTTATCATCTTTCTAAGTAGGACCTAGATCAAACATGTAGATCTTTGATATGGTGATGATGTTAAGGGGTGCATACTGTGGGATCCTACTACCCACAGAATCATCATGGATAGAGATGCAGTGTTTGATGAATCTCTTTTTATAAAATCAAACATAGTAAAATATGAAAGCTTCAAAGAATGACTGGTAGCAGAAAGGTATTTGGAAGGTATTTATTTCCATGAAAGTTTCTCACCAATTGTTAAAAGTTTGTTTCTATTCATGTTGTGTTAGCACTGGTTGTGATAGTATAACTAGATGTTAAAACTATTTTACATGGAGTTTTTTGGATAAGGGGATGTATATGGAACAACCAGAACAGTTAGTTCAAAATCACAATAGAAGATTTGTTTGCAAACTCAAAAATCCTTGTATGGCCTAAAGCATGCTAGGAAAATGGTATAAGATGTTTGATTCCTTCATGGTGAGCCAAATTTTACAAGAAGTTAGTATAACCATTGTGTTTATGGTATATTCATTATCTTGGTGTTATATGTTATGTGTGTTGCAAGCACAAGCATGGTTGAGATTGACAGGTTGGCTCAGTTGGTTAGGACGTTTGTTATGAAGGATCTGGGAGTGGCAAAATAAATCTTGGTCATGGACATACACAGAGACAAGAAATATGGTAAGCTTGGTTATCACAACAGAAGTATGTAGTGAAGATACTCAGAAAATTCAGTATGAATAATGTGAAACTGGTAAAATCCTTTTGACTTTCCATTGTAAGTTCTCTTCAGGTTTACGTCCTAATTGATGAAGAAGAAAAGGGTTATATGTCTCGAGTATTATATGCTAGTAGGAAGTTTGATGATTGCAATGGAGAAATGGTCAACATTTCACATGCAATTGGTGGTGTTAGTAGACATATGGAAAAACCAGGTCAAGAGCATGGAAATGGGTGCTTCAAACACAAAAACACAAGTATCACCTACAATAGTTGGATTTATTTGGTCTGTGGTTATGATTCATGAGATTTGGAAAAGTGCATCAGTTTATTAGAAAGGTTATTGATGGAGACATAATGGTCCATACTGGAGTGAATCGTGCAGACATGTTCACGCAACGATATTGTTAGAGAAGTAGCGGAGTTGTGATGGTGTTTGGATTCAATTGCAGGAAAGGTGATGGATGAATTAATTAAGGACATGATATATCAGGTAAATTGTTGTCAAGGTGAAGATTGTTGGAAACATGCTAACGAATATCCTCATGCAGTCACATGCACATGCATGCAGCTATGTTAATGCGCATGCATGCAATCTATTTATGAATTGTTCATGTAACTATGTGATCTATTCATGATTAGTCTGTGTAACTGAGTGATAGATGTTATATATATGAGCATACCCATAGAGGTGTGAGTGCAATGTGTAGAGTGTGTGAGCAAGACATAATATTGTGGAGTGCGGTGTGTCTGTGAGGAGAGGATGGTTGTATGCTTGTGTTGGCTATTGTAATTCTCCCTTGAATAATAAGAATAGCGATTACTATTGCCCGTGGTTTTTTCCCACATTGGGTTTCCACATAAATCACTATGTCAATTGTGTATTTGTTGTTCTTGGTTTAATGCATGTTTGATCTTGCTCGTTTATGCTCTGCTTTTATGCTATGTTTTGCTTCCACTACCACCCACGTGAAAATACGTTACAGTGGTAGAGATTACCGATGGCTCGTTTGATTGGCAATCTATAAAAAGAGAATAGAAATCATTCCGCCAAATTATTTTATTGACAATGTATTAGTAACCTCCACCCTCCATCAAAAACTCTCGTTCCCCAAATTCCCAATTCTACATAAGTCGAAGCTGGCTCCACTTCTGAATCCAAAACACTGTTCGATATCAAGAATCAATAATGATGACAACTTATACTTAAATTAACAAAACGAGAATTATGGAAGCATACCTACCATTTAAAAGACATTCTTTCTCTTCAACTGCATCTAACCTCCAACAACTTATACATTTTTTGAATTTCCTTCATTTTTAAATCACCTTTTTGTACGACCACAAATCTTTTAATATGGAACATACACTTTGGCATAGCTAGCCATCAATCTAACTCATAAGACTCTTCATGGTCCACCCCTTAAGCCTATTTGCTTAATAATAAAAGTATGCTTGAAATCTCACTATTTATTAATGCTAGTCTTTTTCTATTTTCTCCTTATTATCATGAACTCTTGCAACATCACCCTCTTAGGAATATAAAAATTGAGATGACTTTCATAAGTTGATAAAAATTTAGACGTTGTGTTTTCATCATTAAATAATAATGATATATGTTCATGAATTATATTTTTTATTAAATAAATAATTTATTTTTATAAAAGCTTAATGCATTTATCTTAATATTTTCATGACTTATAATATTGGTTGAATAATTTATTTATTTTTGAATTTTGATGTATTTGATTTTGATAAAGTATATATATCAATTAAAAATTAACATAAAATCACATTTTTAAAATAACATTTATTATGTTACATATTTTATATTTAATTCTATTTAATTTTATTTCTTAATTTATTATTAAATTATTATTTAGACACCAAGTGATTCTTTTGATAAAGTCATTAAATAAATGCTTTATTATCACCATCTTAAACAATATTGGAACTTTTTCATTGTTCATATTATCCAATAATATTGGGATTTTTGATAAAGTCATTAAATAAATACTTTATTATCACCATAGTAAACAATATTGGAACTTTTTCATTCTTCTGGAGTGTAATATTGGAACTTCCTCTTCTTGGCTTAATACTGTTTTGAACTTCGGCAATGGATAAAATTGGAACTTCCACGGCGAACTTCTGCTATGGATAATATTGGAACTTTCTCTAAACCTAGTTAGAGGGATATGCGTTTCTAAACTAAGTGGATTCAAACCCTACGTGTAGACAAGTTCCTTTTCTAGTTATTATTTCCTTTGCTTCATACTACACATATTGAGTAGTAAAGAGTCTATGCGGCCATGTGAGTATGCAGCATATATGCTTGTCTTTTACTAATAGTAATTTGTACTGTAAATCTTATACTGCAACTGACACAGTTAGGCATATATATAGTACTATTACCATACATTATAATAGATAGTACTATAACCCTTAATAAGCCTTACATTATTGTAGCCTTGTACTAAGACATGGTTGGTGTATGAGATATTCATATAGAATAAAGGCAAAAAATGGCATGGATACTATATAAGGATGGTAGGTTAAACATTACCAATATACGGATTAATCGTATCACCCTAATCACTTGCTTGAAACACATACGAGATTAGAGTCATGCTTACTTTCCAACTATCATTACCTTGGATATCACCTTGTCAATATATACATGAGATTACAAAGGGTTACAACTTCATATTCAACAAATCAATGGAGTTAATAGAGTACAGATTAGTGTTTACCTAGTTTAACTAACAACTTTAAGATTATACATAAGGTTATCATTTCTCATACCTTATTGAAACCATAATGGTAATAATAGTATCATAGAACACTAGTTGATTGAACTTAATCTGAATAGATATGTTGATTTCATGCTTACTAGTGGAATAAATAAACAATCTCATTAGAGAGAAATGTAGCTCAGGTTATCACTTACCTGAGATAGATTGAGATAGTGGCAACCAACCCGATCAACCCTTCACATTTTAACCTGAGCTTCAAAGATCTGTTCCCGATTTCACTCTAGCGAAGCTTCCCAAGATCAATACTTGTAGTTGGCCTTGAGAATCTTATGGAGGAATTCATTCACCCTGCTATTACAAACTCTCTCCTTATCAATCAATAAAGAAATCAACTGGATATTATGAAAGAGAGAAGGATGCATCCTATAATATTGGTTCTAAAATTGAAGCTTATGTAACCTATAAAGGATTGACGTGGTCATTCAATCAGGTTCCTCCTACTGCTAATCAAGGTGTTACCTCTGTTTTGGGATTTGTGGGTTCAACCTCTTACTAACATATCGCTCATGGATGTCGGTTCGGGGTGTTCCACCTCCGACTGTTAAGGGTGTTCAACCTTGTATTCCTCATGTTGTAGATGCGGGTCCTAATGAGTCAACTTAGGTAGTTGGGCATCGTTTTTCTTTTATGGTAAGCCACAGTCTTGAATGATTATTAAGATTTGAATGACATGCTTGCTCATGTCAAATGGTACTGGTTTTCTCCTAAGACTCACAAATAGCTAGTGAGCAGGGCCTCCCTCCCCCCCAAAGATGTACAAATCTACAACAAAATATTCAAGGAGTTGTGCATCAAGAGGCCTGGAAGGAAAAAGAAGGATCCACCAACCATTAAGGTTGTAGGTCATCTTGTTGATCTCATGTTAGGGAAGATGTTCACTTATAAATATGCTAACCCAAGTAACATTGTTGTAGATTTGACATATCCACGTGTCTAATCCCAAATGCATTAATAGACTTACGTGCATCAATCAATGTCATGAATAGGGACACAATGTTGAGATTTAATCTAATATATTTATTGAGACACACACCTACATTCCTTCAACTAGCAGAGAAGTCCACTATCAGCCCTGAAGGAGTGTTAGAAGATATTACTATCTCAATAAACTCCTGGGAATGTCCAACAGAATATAGAGTGTTACAACCCAAAGCCAAACTATGTGGGTATCCCCTAATCTTTGGCAGACCATGGTTACCTACAGTTGATGCCCATATAGGGTGTAGGATAGGAAACATGACCATTACTCATGGTTAGTCAAAAAAGAAGCTCACTCTCTACCCCTCTACTAGACATTTTATTGAAGCATAATCATCATAATGAGTAGGACAAGGGGAGGAGGATGAAGTCTTTGGAAATACTATCCATCATGTTATCCACCAGTTTTCACAAGTTGGATTTCCTGAAGAGCTGCCAAAGAATGAGCAATCAGTGCTCATATGACAGATTTCAAAATTCAGTCGGTCTTGTAAAAGACCCCTTTTTCCCTCATTTCCACCATTGTAATAAATGTCCTAAGTATGAGATATTGTAAAAGGCTATTGGCCACCTAAGACCTAGGAGTGAGCACATACTTTGGAGTGTTTTTTTTCTACTTGTTAATTATTTTTTCTGCTCGCCTTTGTGAGCGATTAAATAATTTCTAAGTTTTTTCACTTAGAAGACTAGCTCCAGAGCCAAAGTATGTACTGGTGATCAGGTATTGGCATGGAAAATCCAATTTCTAGTGTCTAAATCTATATGAGATCATACTAGGACATATTGATTGAGTCATTTGGAAATTGTGACTAGGTTTGATAGGTTTTTTTTTAAGTTTTCTGTGAATTAATTAAATTCCCGCAAAAATGGAATTTATTAATTATGAGTCAATAAATTGTAAAAATATGGCATCAAACATTTTCAGATGCCATATTTATAGTCGTTTTCCAGTCCATAGTATCATGCAAACCTCTATTTCCCATCTTTCGAGACAAAAAAGTGATTATTATCACTAAAAAATCAAAATTACTTGAAAATTACGGAAAAAAGGGGTAATTAAATTAATATCCTAGCTTTTAGGAGAACTGGGGAACATGTTTGAAACATGTTTTTATCTCATCCCCAGTCAACTGGAATCCTAGGAGATTTACCTAGAGGTAAGGTCGATGTAGTTGAGATGACATGGACTCGAGGGAGATCCCAATGTGGGAACTCGACCCCACATCCTAGTTGGTGCATTCCTAGAGAAGGGGCACATATCCCAATGGCCCACGCATTCCCTAACTACCCCTCAACTCCTACTCACTCCCAATTTCACCTCACATCACTCTCCCTCAACTCCACAAAACTTTCTTTCACCTTCCACCACTCCACATACACTACACTCATATCCCACGCATCTACCCATTCACTAGTGCGCCACTCCCTCATCACCCATGTATTTCCTAAACCCTAACCCTAACCCTAGCACATGTCTACTTTGGAAGTCTCACCCAAAATGTTATTTAAACAGGGTCTACCTCTCCTCAAACTAGTTTTCTTTGGGCAAGAATTTGTATTATTGTTGTAATCATTTTTGGAATAATAAAAGACTTTGGATCTATCTTTGGTGTGTGGACTCAAATGTGTGGATGCTTTGATCTAATGCAATTTTCTTCATGAGGTAATATGTATCTTATATTTCAGTCTTGTGATTAAGTTGTAAGGATTTGAAGGTATGCTATCATACAGTAGAATAAGATTAATATAGTTTGATTTATCTTGTTTCTTCCTCATCTCATAGAATTTTACATTGCATGCTTTGTTTTCCATTAAACTAACATGCAGGTTTAAGCTTTGTTGTGTAAGGAAGACCTTTAACAATTTTCTTGCAGGATTGAAGTAGATAGTTGCAGGCTCCTCAATCTTGGAGGATTGACAGGTTGTTGTTTCAACCGTCATTTTCCAAGAGATTCAAATATCGATTTCCCTCTTCTTCACATCAAAGAGAACCCCTTAGCCCAAGTGTTCCAGGCTCAAGCAAGAACTCAAAATTTCTATAAAATTCTTTCCCCTATATTTTTCTTTGATTTGCATGATGCTTAGAATAAGTCTAAACTTAATTTTAAACATCTAAAGGCTGCATGCATTGTTTTCTAGATCTAAGTTACAATTTTTCAATTTCAAATAGTAGATCTAGTCAAGTTTTAAGCAATTTTTTTGGTCTTTTTCACCTAGAACTTAGATCAAAGTTGTTGCTTGGTTTTAACTTATTTATCAAGATATTTATAGTTTTGATGTTTGATGTTTTAAAACAGCAGACATAAGTCACTAAAAGGGCCTAGGTTAGGTTTGTTTTAAGTGTCAAAAGTCCCAAAAAAATCTTGTTTTTGCCTTAGATTTTTTTGTCCAAATTTTTTGAAGAAAACAAATTATTGCTTAAAACTTCTTTTCAGCATTTTCTAACTTCATTTGTTTCTAGTTTTCTTGCAGCAGTAATAAGTCAAAGAGGAGATTCTTCCAGTTTTGGGCAAAATCAAGGCTCCTGGGGTACCCTAGGGGGTTTTGACTTCGTCAAACAAAATTTCCATTTTTTCTATCTATTTCTTGTATTTATCTTAAATGATCCAATTATAAGGATGCATTTCTTTCTAAAGAGATAAAAGCTCAAAGAGAACATTGGTTCTCTGTTGTAATAGTGCAATAAAAGTGGGCCCTTTGTGCCCAGTTTCTCCATCCCCATTAGGGAGATTTGTTTTGTTGGTTTGTTTTATTTTCTTGTGATTGATGAATGCTTAAAATATATTAATCAAACACACAATTCAAGTACATCATACACACTACAAACACTCTTGATTTCATGCATGTTAACCAAATATTAAAATCTATCATGCATGCTTAGTTAGTTTTTCTTCAAGTACTTTTCTTTTTCAATAATATTGCAACAATGTTTAAATTTCTAAAGGTATCTTGTAAATCTTTCTCTCAACTACAAATCATGATACTTAAATCTAATTGTTGCAAATCTGTATCTCTCATTTTTCAAGTGTTTGTACAAGTATTTCATTTACAAAGCAGGGTGTATGTTGTATCTCTTTCAAGCATTTATCAAGTAATTGAACCTTGATATCTTAATAGGACAATCTCTGAAGTTGTTAGTTCATTGGGAGGAAAACACCTAAAAGTGACCTGTGAAGTAAGACGGATTATGTGTTTTGTACATCCAACACTTTTGGTGAGTTTACTAGTGAGACCATTTGGGTTTCGATAAACTCTCAGCAAGTCCAAGCAAAGAGATAGCCTCCTAAGGGGCCAAACACTCTTCACTAACTAAACATAAAATTTACCTTAATAAAATCTTCGATCTACACTGCCCACGACTCCCTTTAAGGCACTAGTTAAAAAGCATATCTATTTATTTTATGTGAGCAGTTACACTTATGCATCTTGTCTAACGTTTTTTAATGCTCTTAAATATTGCAGATATTGTATCCTTTGATTTATGAATGTTTTATGAGCAAAGTACTTTATGATGATCATAAATGCTAAGCGTTAAATGATCTAATTTTATTTCAAGCAATAAAATCCTAGACTTAAGTTCTTTTTACTTTCTTAGTTACAAAGCCTTAGATTTATTTTTCATAGGGACTACCCCCCTTGGCTTCGCTAGGAGTTGGCCTAGACGAAGGAGTTGAGGATCAAGTGACAACACCTTGTGTAATGTACCCTAAATTTACCCATTTAAAAAAAAATCTTAGGGTCATTAGAATTATTCAATGCTTCCATTACTTCTCAAAACATTTCTTAATTATACTATAAGGTGATTATATTACCCTTTTTACTTTCCACCATTTACACTTACCAAGTCCTTGAACAAATGTAAATGAAAGACTCTACCTCAATCCTAATATCAAGGAAGGTGGAATGTAGCTTAATTACTTAAACAAATATATATGTATATATATATTCACCATGGAATATGCATTCTAGTCACGCAATTTATAGACATACTATGGAAACACATCAATGCATATAACGACCCTAGTTTGAATGTAATGAATCAATCCCTCAGTCGTATGTGAAAGCTATTTAATGAAGAAGTTATTACCAATACGACATTCAGTATGTGAAGGTGTTAAGTCTTAGCAAAGTTGTAACTAAACGGTCAGTACATGTTGCTCGTTCCTGGTTATTTACCATTCTCATTAACACTAACCCTGGCACAAGGCTAACAGAATTCGATGTAAAGAATAGAATTCTAACTAAACTGGAAGAGAAGACTAAACTATAGCCCAGAACTAACTGTCATTATGATTTCCATAAGTCTGACGCGAGGTTGTCATAGATATGACTGGCATGGTGTAAATGAACCCTGCCAACAACATTTATGACATTCTGTAACACACCTCCTTGGGGCCATCACTTGTTTACTGTGCCCATTGTAATTTTGCCACCTTGCCCTAATCACATGGCCTAGGTACAGCTCGTCATTAACTCCATTGAACTAATCGACGGAGGTTTTTCCTAATACTATTGTTTCATTCTTCACATTGGCTCTACGTATTCTGCAAAACATGCTCAAAGTTAACCCTATTATTGTTCTTCTTTGTGGCATGGCCAACGTTTGTGATGTTCGCTTAATCTGGTGGAGAAAAATGCTTGGCGGATCACACCCACCGGACACCACCTTAAGTGAGGTAAGAACTTTTGGTTATTTATATTCGAAGCCTCTGTGTTATAAAAATTATTGTGTATATCAGTCCTTTCGAAAACTCTTAATGGCACGACTAGCCTATCTTCCATGGTCGGGTATAGAGTTTTGGCATTAGCATTTCACCCAGCAGAGTTTAAGGTTTTACTTTGGTTTCATCCTTACCTTCCGTATCAGTATTCTTTTAGTAACCATTGTGCTCTATGACAGTAGTTTCCTTTGTGCCAAACCCGTAGACAGTTCTGGGCTGAAAGTGTTAAAGGGTCGAGGATGTCCACTTCTCCAGTTCATTCATAAGCGTAAGGATGACTTACTCTATGTCTTCATTGCTTGCTTTGAGTTATTAGTGTTTTCTCTCCCGATATAGAGGATAGTCCTTTGTTGAGCCTTTTGGAGATCCTGTTGCTTCAACCTAACTCCTTATCTTTTCCTGGTTTTAATTGTATACTTCGTGGATTTTTCTTGGGTTTTCTACCCTAGTTAATAACTGGGTTTTTCAACAATGTGGAAGGGTGTTTTCCTTATGATTTTTGTGCCTTTGAGTTTTTAATTATGGTTATGAAGACATCGTGTAGCTCTGCATTTTGTTTAATGAAGTCTCCTGAATTTTTCAATCTATTAATTTTCTGAGGATACACAACTCAGTGCTTGCTAAGGTTCTGATTTGTTTTAGAGTTGGCATGACACGTTTTCTTTTTGTAACCCTGCCTACTGTAAGAATAGAGTATCTTCTTGCCTGAGTATATGCTCAGAACACTCAGCCTGTAATATTCTCATCGTATTCCAAACAATTACACGGTAAGAGGGTTTAAGAATCATGAGACAATTTTCCACGGTTATAGTGAGTTCCATGAACACTTTACCCCTGAGATGTTTAAATAAATCATCTTCCCCAACTGTATAAGTATGGTTTTTAACTAAAGTTACTCTACTTACTCTACCATGCATTTATATAAGTAAGAATACAATCTAATACTATGGTCGTGTATCTTTATTTCGGAGCTTTGGTACATAACCAAGGAATTACCCTTGCCTGTTGTTCTACATATTTGGATGTCTCATTCATTTTGTTTTATTTAAATCACATCAAGGAAAGAAACCCTAGTTTTGTCCAAGACTCTATGCATGATTGCCTTGTATTTATTTCCAAGATAGTTTTTATGAAAAGACTCGTAACCTTATTCTGTGGCCAATAGAGCAACCCTATAGGTCATGTTTTATACTATACATTCTTTACTATTTATTGTAGTTTTTAGGATCTTAATAATTTACTTTATTTCTTAAAATGATGGATTAAAGATTGATTACTATAATCTAACGATGGGACCCCTATTCAACTGCGAGGGTACCCATCAGGCGATCCTTGGCCCACTCCACCCCTTGGGGTCTGTGGATGATTTTCTCATGGATGCAAGGAGGAAAGATAGAATTTTCTCCCAGAACCGCAAGCTAAGTGCAGTCTGAATTTTCATCTACGTTGTCTCTTTTTGTAAACATTTTACCCTGGTAATTTATTCTACATTTAGTATTTGAAATTTTGTTTTCTTTCAACTAAATACTAATTATCTTTTCCTTGGTCTCCTTACAAGATTTGTGTGCATTCGAAGTCTTCGGATTCTAGGACATCATCTTGTGCAAAAGGTACTTGGGTTCCATTTTATAGCGCTCTCAAAATTTATTATTCCAGGTTCTATCGAATGAAACAGTTTTTTCCTAGATTACCGTTATCGTGGGAATTTCTACTAGACTCCTATTACAGTTGGTTATTTGTATATTCAGTTTTTAAAGAAAAGACACAGGGAAACCCCATACTGTCATATGATTTCACTATTTGAGATTTATAAACACAGTGTTATGTAGAGTTGAAAACTCAGTTAAATATTGGTTCGTCTCTGGAATATGAAACATGTTTTATGTATTTTAATTCACTGATCCTTTTGCTCCTGCGTTATTGTATATCAAAACAAAACACTTTGTTTTGTGAGGTAACTGAACTATACAATTTTATGTTATTGGCATAGTCATAAAGATGGAAGATTTACTCATTTTTCTCATGTAACCAGCATGGATAATCTTATGGTATGAGTCGTTACATGTTCAGTAGTTATGAAAAGTTATGTACATCATCTATATATATGTATATATATCTATATGGTTATTCCTATCATATATAGATATCCATCCTATGTCTTGTCTTGTCATGTACATAGTCTGATATTTTTAACTAATTAATATGGTTCTGTGGATTTACTTACAACAATATAGGTATACATATGTATTTAAATATCATGTCCACTTCTAGAACTTTACTTAGAATTTGTACAGTCTAATTATTTTCCTTCAGTTGATTTCCTACACGTACATAATCACATGTTTGTGATGTTAGAAGTAATATGGTATTGATCATGTTTAACTTAGATGCATCCTCCAATACATTTACAAAATTCAGTTCCATTCACGACTAACACACACAAAAATTTTACTCAATGAATACAATTAAAACTGGATGGGTTTATCCCACAATTTATTCCATTCCATCAATAATTTAAGCAACATAAACATTCATCCAGAATTAAGTAGATGTATTCTATTAGCCATTAATCAAAATAACATTCGATCAGAGAAAGAGTATATGGACATATCGGAGTAAGTTGCTGAACAAAAAATGGAACAACCTAGTTCCTCCCAACCTTAGAACAGAACAACCAATCTACTTGCTCCGTTCACCCCCTAGCCTGACCATGAGTCCATGAGGGAAAAATACAGAACTCCTCCTTAGCTATAGTCCTTATTCAGTTTCACAAAACTTCTCCTTGCCTCACACTCAGAAAGCAGTGTTCATAACAACAAGTGTTAATTATTTCCCCCCAGCATACTAGGCAGTGTTTTGCCTCCTCCCATATGTTATATATGCCAAAGGAATTTGTGCCTAGGCATTTTCCCCTTGGGAATTTTCACAGCTTTACAAATCCCTGATTTTCAAGGGTTTCCAATGGCCAAATCTTGGTTTTCCACTTGTAACATTCAACCCCGAGTTAGTTCCAACATGTTCCCCACTAATGGAGTCATGGTCAGTTGATTTTAACCTGGTTGTTCCATTTGTCTATCAACAATAAATATAAAAATATTTGTTTCTTACAAGTGTCATAGTCAAAGAGTTGGTTGGGAGAAATCAAATCTTTGCCCAATAGTCATAGTCATAATTTAAAATTAACTAAATTTAGAATTCAGAATTGCCATAAATGGCAATAATTTTCCAATTTTGAATTTACCAAAAACAGAAATAAATTCCTAAGTATTTTCAGACTTAATAATAATTTATTTTGGGGGATATTACATCCTTTCCCCTTCAGTGCAACACTGTTCTCAGTGTTCGTTCCTTTCTCGGAACAGGGTTGGATGAGATTTCTGCAAATCTCCTTCCAATTCCCAAGTGGCCTCCTCAGGGATAAAGTGCTTCCATTGCACTTTTACCTGGGTGACGGTTTTGTTCCATAGTGTTATTTCTCTCCTGTCCAGAATGCATAGAGGTTCTGCTTGGAACTTGTCTTCTAGTTTCATCTGGGTGCAAACTTAGAACAATTTTCTAGCTTCAGTGAACTTCTTCTGGCTTTGAATTTTAAATAAACGTGGTCTCCCACTTGGAATTCCTGGTGTCTTCTTTTCAGGTCTGCGTAACTTTTGTGTCTGTCCTGTGCTTATTTCAAATTATGTTGTACTTTTCTTACCGTATTCTCCATTTCTTGGAGCATTTATGGTCCTACCATGAGTCTGTCAACTGGGTTATCCCAGCTAATCAGATTTGTACACTTTTTGTCGTACAGTACTTTGAAGGGGCTCATTTTAGCTGATGTCTGGTAACCATTTTTGTATGCAAATTCCACCAAGTGCAGGTAGTCTTCCCACTTACTTGGCTTTGTCCTTACATACATTCATAGCATATCTTCCACGATTTGGTTTGTCTGTTCAGTCCACCCATCCACTTGTGGATGATAGCTTTTGATGAAATTCAAGTTAGTCTTTCACCCTACAAACAATTCTTTCCAAAATGTAGATGTAAATTTTACGTCTCTATCCGAAATCACCATTTTAGGAATACCATGCAGTCTAAAAATTTCTTTCATGAATATTTCAACGATGTTAATAGCTTTAAAAGTAGACTTTACAAGAATAAAGTGTGCAGACTTACTATGCTTATCGATTACTACCATAATTGAATCATTTTGTTTTTGAGTTCTAGGCAAACCTGTAATAAAATCCATTGATATAGTCTCCCATTTCCATTCTGGCATAGGTAGAGGCTGTAATAGGACGGCTGGATGCTGGTATTCATCTTTCACCTATTGACAATCTTGGCACTTAGAGAAGTATTATATTGTTTCGCCCTTCATATTAGGCCAATAAAATAACTTTCATAGTGTTACCGTTTTCTGGTATCCCGGATGACCAGAGTATGGTTTCTTGTGTACTTCGTCCAAAATTGTTAATTTTAATTCAACAGAATCTGGTATGTATAATCTATTTTTAAATCTTAGTAAGCCATTTCTGTCCAAACTCAGATCTGTCATGTCTAAATTTTCTGCATTATTTTGTAAATTTGACACTGTTTCAATGTAATTTTCATCATTATTACTTGCAGACTTTATCCTCTGCTTAAGATCACTTTCAGCCCTGCTAATATTCATTTCAAACAACCCATGAATTCTTCTACTTAAAGCATCATCCACCGTGTTTTCCTTACCCTTGATGTGTCTTACCTCAAAGTCAAATTCGCTCAAGAAGGCCAACCATCTTGCTTGCCTTGCATTAAGGTCTGGTTGACTAAACAAAAATTTCACTACATTGTTATCAGTTAACAACATAAATTTTCTGCCCATTATATAATGTTGCCACATCTTTAATGCGTGGATGACGGCAACTAACTCTAAGTCATGAGTGACGTAGTTTCGTTCATGCTCTTTTAGTTTTCAGGACTCATAAAAAATAGCGTGCCCTTCTTGAGTCAGGACACCTCCCAAACCTTCTTTACTCGCATCCACACAGACTATGAAGTCTTTGTCCAAATCTATTACCTTTAAAATGGGTGCGGTTGTTAACAATTCCTTTAACTTATTAAAATTGTCCTGACACTTCTATAACCAGTTAAACTTGGTTTCCTTCTTTTGTAATGATGTGATAGGGTATGCAATCTTGGAGAATCCCTCTATAAATCTGTGGTAATATCCGGTGATTCCCATGAATGAACGAATGTTTGCTACGTCTTTAGGGATCGACCATTCCATGATGGCTCTTATTTTCTCAGGATCGACTACAATACCTTATTCAGATATTACATGTCCTAGGTACTGTATTTTCTTCTAATAAAAGTCACACTTGTCGAATTTAGCATACAATTTATGTTTTCTTAAAGTTTGCAGTACTATCCTTAGATGTTCTTCGTGTTCTTCTTTTGTTTTAGAATACACTAGGATATCGTCAATAAATACCAAAACAAACTTATCCAGGTACTAACTGAATATGTCATTCATTAAACACATAAATGGCGTTGGTGCGTTAGTGAGACCAAATGGTATAACCACGAATTCGTAATGCCCATATCTCATTCTAAATGTTTTTTTACTTATGTACTCATCTTTTATTCTAACCTGGTGATAACCAGATCTTAAATCCAATTTAGAAAAAATCTTTGCCCCACGTACTTGATCGAACAGATCATTGATTCTAGGTAAGGGGTATTTGTTATTAATAGTCGTTTTGTTTAATTGTCTATAATCAATGCATAATCTTAGAGTTCTGTCTTTCTTTTTAACAAAAAGGACTGGTGCTCCCCATGGTGAGACACTTGGCCGGATGTATTCCTTGTCCAACAGTTCTTGTAGTTGAATCTTTAATTTTGTTAATTCGGGTAAACTCATTTGGTAGGGTACCTTAGATATAGGAGTTGAACCAGGTAGTAGATCGATAGAAAAGTCTATCTCTCTCCTTGGGGGAAATTTAGGTATCTCATCAACAAACACATCTCTAAAATCATGCAAGATGACAAAATCCTCTAAGCTAGGTTTGTTTTCTTTTTCCAATAGATTTGTCACTTGGATAGCATAAATCTGACAACCCTTTATCATGCACTTCTTGAATTTCATTGTTGAAATCTACCTAATTGAGACTGGTTTTTGTATGTCTTGTACTGTCCTAATAGTGTCGTTTTCATCTTTATACTTGAGTGATTTTTCATAACAATCTAAAACTGCTTTATGCCTTTCTAACCAGTCCATTATGATAATTATATCATAAGACCCTAACAGTAGAATATTCAGATTTATCTTTGTGTTTTGACCACCTAAACTGAACTCACAGTCAGAAATAAAATCAGATACTTAACTTTTTGTTCATGTTGCTAGTTGTACTAGCCAATATTTTGCATGTCTTGTTCTCTTAAGTTTATTTGAATCCACTACACCAGGAACAATATACCTCAAAGTAGCTCCTGGATCAATTAAAACAAAAACACGAGTATTGTTAACTTTACCTTCAACTTCCACTACAGTGGATTAGTGATCATCTTGTCGGCCATCCACAACTGCATTGATCCGATTTAAACTTCTGCCCACATCTCCCACCGTAGAGGTAGGTTATGAACCGTAGTCTTGGTTGTTGAAGTCAAACGTGGACAATTCTTCCTTAAGTGAGGTTCTCCACATTCCCAACATTTTAACAGCTCATGGGGGTTGTCCCCAAACTTCTTTGTTCCTAGATTAATTGGTTTACCACCTCCTTGGGTGTTCTAGTTGTTGGAGTGAAAATATTTCCTGAGAAAACTCTTTGTTGTGTTTCAGAAAGGAGCTGGCTGATATACTTTCTTCCATTGGTTCATTCGGTCTTGTTTCTTGTCTTTCCAAGCCTTGGGAAAGTCCAACTGCTATTTGGATTGGTCGTAACACATTCGGGCCTTCCTGAAAACTTCACTTAAGGACTTGGGGTTGTTGAATTCGATTTTTTCCTTATAGGACTGTGGTAAACAACTTAGGAACCGCTATATTTTTACTTTGTCCTCCAGGATATAAGGCACGAACCTTAATAATTCTAGGAATTTGTTTATCAGGTCATCCATAGCCATTTGACCGAGTCATAGCTCATAAAACCCTTTGGTTTTTCTTTCATAGTAAATTTCAGATAAATATTTTTTCTTAAAATATTTCTTAAAGTCCGACCACTCCATTTTTTTTTCCTTTAGGCCCTTGGCCAACTTCAGGTCCTGCCACCATATGCTTTCTTTTCCTTTCAGGTTATAGATGGCCATTCTGACCTTCATATTGCTGGAATAGTTGTATATTTAGAAATACTTTTTTATGTCTAGTAACCATGCTTCAGCCTCCTCCCCTGTCTTGGATTCCCCATCAAAGGTGGACGGTTTGATTTTCTTAAACTCTTCCTCCGGGTGATCCACCTGTTTCCTTTTCCTTCCTGTGGTTTTTTTACCTTTTGTTGATGGTGTACCTTCAAAAGAGTTGTCCCCTTTTTCCGCTTCAGGACCATAATTCTTGGAGGACCTTTTACTGACCTCTTCTTCCTGTTTATCATCCTTTGGGCTCTTCTTTGTTACTATGCTTCATAGCAATACTTCATTTATTTCCCGTTGTTCTTGTTGTGCTTTTTTCAGTTTCTCATTGTCTGCCTTGAAAACTTGCAGTTCCACAATGAGATTTCTCATAGTTTCCAAAACCTCTGTAGATGAACTTCCGTCTTTGTTTTGCCTCTGTTCTTAAATAGGTCTATGCTTAGGATTATCTTCGATTCTAATCTAAGCTTCATTCTGTGCTGCCATGATCACAACAGAAATAAAGTTTTTTCTGTTTGTAAGGGTAATTGTTTTGTTAGTTTTTTGTAAAACAGAAAACATGTGCTAAGCAAATATTTTTGGCCCTGTTTAAGGTCCAAGTGTTGTAACCTTTTCTCTGATACCATATGTAATGTACCCCAAATTTACCCATTTAAAAAAAAAATCTTAGGGTCATTAGAATTATTCAATGCTTCCATTACTTCTCTAAACATTTATTAATTATACTATAAGGTGATTATATTACCCTTTTTACTTTCCACCATTTACACTTACCATGTAGCTTAATACTAATCTACCTCAATACTAATCTCAAGGAAGGTGGAATGTAGCTTAATTACTTAAACAAATATATATATATATATATATATATATATATATATATATACACCATGGAATATTCATTCTAGTCGCGCAATTTATAGACATACTATGGAAACACATCAATGCATATAACGACCCTAGTTCAAATGTAATGAATCAATCCCCCAGTCATATGTGAAGGTATTTATTGAACGATTTATTACCAATACGAAATTCAGTACATGAAGGTGTTAAGTCTTAGCAAAGTTGTAACTAAACGGTCCGTACATGTTGCTCATTCCTGGTTATTTACCATTCTCATTAACACTAACCCCGACACAAGGTTAATAGAATTCGATGTAAAGAATAGAACTCTAACTAAACTAGAAGAGAAGACTAAACTATAGCCCAACACTAACTGTCATTATGATTTCCATAAGTCTGATGTGAGGTTGTCATAGATACGATTGTCATGGTGTAAATGAACCCTGCCAATGACATTTATGGCATTTTGTAACACACCTCCTTGGGGCCATCGCTTGTTTATTGTGCCCATTGTAATTTTTCCACCTTTCCCTAATCACATGGCCTAGCTACAACTCATCATTAAATCCATTGAACTAATCGACGGAAGGTTTTCCTAAGACTATTATTTTATTCTTCACATTGGCTCTGCGTATTTTGCAAAACACGTTCAAAGTTAACCCTGTTACTATTCTTCTTTGTGGCATGGCCAACGTCTATAATGTTGGCTTACTCTGGTGGAGAAAAATGATTGGCGGATCACACCCACCGGACACCAACTTAACCGAGGTAAGATATTTTGGTTATTTATATTCGAAGTCTCTGTGTTATAAAAATTACTGTGTATATCAGTCCTTTCGAAAACTTTTAATAGGACGATTGGACTGTCTTCCGTGGTCGGGTATAGAGTTTTGGCATTGGCATTTCACCCAGTAGGTTTTAGGGTTTTACTTTGGTTTCATCCTTACCTTCTGTGTCAGTATTCTTTTAGGAACCCTTGTTCTATGTGATGGTTGTTTCCTTTATGTCAAACTCGTAGACAATTCTGGGCTAAAAGTGTTAAAGGGTCGAGGATGTCCACTTCTCTAGTTCAGTCATAAGCATAAGGAAGGCTTATTGTATGTCTTCATTGCTTGCTCCGAGTTCTTAGTGTTTCTGCGCCTAATATAGAGGATAGTCCTTTGTTGAGACTTTCGGAGATCCTAGTGCTTTGGCCTGACTCCTTATCTGTTCCTGGTTTTAACTGTATACTTCGTGGATTTTTCTTGGGTTTTCTACCTGAGTTAATAGCTGGGTTTTTCAAATGTGTGGAAGGGAGTTTTCCTTATGATTTTCTTGCCTTTGAGTTTTTAATTATGGTTAAGAAGACATCATGTAGCTATGCATTTTCTTTAATGAAGTCTCCTAAATTTTTCGATCTATTAATTTTATGAGGATACACAACTCAGTGCTTGCCAAGGTTCTGATTCGTTTTAGAGTTGGCATGGCACATTTTCTTTTTGTAACCCTTCCCATTGTAAGAATAGAGTATCTTCTTGCTTGAGTATATGCTCATAACGCTCGGCCTGTAATATTCTCATCGTATCCCAAACAATTACACAGTAAGAGGGTTTAAGAATCATGAGATAATTTTCCACGGTTATAGCGAGTTCTGTGGACACCTTACCCCTGATACGTTTAAATAAATCATCTTCCCCAGGTCTATAAGTATGGATTTTAACCAAATTTACTCTACTTACTCTACCAAGAATTTATATAAGTAATAATACAATCTAATACTCTGGTCGTGTATCTCTATTTCAGAGCTTTGGGACATAACCGAGGAATTACCCTTACATGTTATTCTACAGATTTGGATGTCTTATTCGTTTTGTTTTACTTAAATTGCATCAAGGAAAGAAACCCTAGTTTTGTCCAGGACTCTGTCTGCGATTGCCTTGTATTTATTTCCAAGATAGTTTTGATGAAAAGACTCGTAACCTTATTCTATGGCCAATTGGGAAACCCTGCAGGTCACGTTTTATACTGTACATTCTTTACTATTTATTCTAGTTTTTAGGATGTTAATTATTTACTTTCTTTCTAAAAATGATGGATTAAAGATTGATTACTATAATATAATGATGGGACCCATGTTCAACTGCGAGGGTACCCATCAGGCGATCCTTTTCCCACTCCACCCCTTCGGGTCTGTGGATGATTTTCTCATGGATGCAAGGAGGAAAGACGACATTTTCTCCCAGAACCGCAAGCTAAGTGCAGTCTGAATTTTCATCCACGTTGTCTCTTTTTTGTAAACATTTTACTCTGGTAATTTATTCTACATTAAGTATTTGAATTTATGTTTTCTTTCAACTAAATACTAATTATATTTTCCTTGGTCTCCTTACAGGATTTGTGCGCATTCGAAGTCTTCGGATTCTAGGACATTGTCTTGTGCAAAAGGTACTTGGGTTCCATTTTACAACACTCTCAAAATTTATTATTCCAAGTTCTATTGAATGAAATGGTTCTGTCCTAGAATACCGTTATTGTGGGAATTTCTACCAGAATCCTATTACATCTGGTTATTTGTATATTCCATTTTTAAAGAAAAGACATAGGGGAAACCCCATATTGTCATATGATTTCACTATTTCATATTTATAAGCGCAATGTTATGTAGAGTTGAAAACTTAGTTAAATATTGGTATGTCTCAGGGATATGAAACATGTTTTATGTATTTTAATTCACTGAGCCTTTCACTCTTGTGTTATTGTATATCAAAAGAAAGCACTTTGTTTTGTGAGGTAACTGAACTGTACAATTTTATGTTATTGGCATAGTCATAAAGATGGAAGATTTACTCAATTTTCTCATGTAACCAGCATGGATAATCTTATGCTATGAGTCGTTAGATGTTCAGTAGTTATGAAAAGTTATGTACAACAGCTATATATGTGTATATATCTCCATATATATCTATATGGTTATTCCTATCATATACATATATCCATCCTATGTATTGTCTTGTCATGTACATCGTCTGATATTTTTAACTAAGTAATATGGTTTTATGTATTTACTTACAACAATATAGGTATACATATATATTTAAATCTCATGTCCACTTCCAGAACTTTATTTAGAATTTGTACAATATAATTATTTTCCTTTAGTTGATTTCCTTCACATACATAATCACATGTCTGTGATGTTAGAAGTAATATGGTACTAATCCTGTTTAACTTAGATGCATCCTGCAATATATTTACAAAATTCATTTCCATTCATGGCTAACACACACAGAAAGTTTACTCAACGAATACAATTAAAACTGGAAGGGTTTATCCCACAATTTATTCCATTCCATCAGTAATTTAAGCAATAGAAACATTCATCCAGAATTAAGTAGATGTATTCTATCATCCATTAATCAAAATAACATTCGATCGTAGAAAGAGTAAATGGACATATGTGAGTAAGTTGTCGAACAACAAATGGAACATCCAAGTTCCTCCCAACCTTAGAACAAAACATCCAATCTACTTGCTCTGTTCACACCCTAGCCTGACCATGAGTCCATGAGGGTGAACTCCAGAACTCCTCATTAGCTATAGTCCTTATTCAGTTTTAAAAAGCTTCTCCTTTCCTCACACTCAAAAAGCATTGTTCATAACAACAAGTGTTAATTATTCCCCCCCAGCATACTAGGCAGCGTCCTGCCTCCTCCAATATGCTATATATGGAAAAATAATTTGTGCCTAGGTCTTTTCCCCTTGGGAATTTTCGCAGCTTTAAAAATCCCTAATTTTCAGGGGCTGCCAATGGCCAAATTCCTTATTTTCCACTTGTAACATTCATCCCTGAGGTAGTTCCAACATGTTCCCCACTCATGGAGTCATGGTCAGTTGATTTCAACCTGGTTGTTCCATTTGTCTATCAGCAATAAATATAAAAATATTTGTTTGTTACAAGTGTCATAGTCAAAGAGTTGGTTGGGACAAATCAAATATTTGCCCAACAATCATAATCATAATTTACAATTAACTAAATTTGAAATTTGGAATTGCCATAAATGGAAATAATTTTCCAATTTCAAATTTACCAAAAACGGAAATAAATTCCTAAGCATTTTCAGACTTAATAATAATTTATTTTCGGGGATATTACACCTTGACTCGAGAATTTCCCCCAAGGACACACCAAGTGAATTGAATCTTTCTTCCATGTTACACCAGGTGTGTATAAGGACGACAACATTTTTGGTGTCATTGTCGGGGATAAACCTTTCTATTCCCAGGTCACGACTTGTTTTTCCTTTTAGTTTTAGGTAATTTTCTTTTTTGATTCTTGTAGTTTATCAGAAATAGAATCAACCATCTGGCGACTCCACTTATTTCCAATTTAACTAAGTATTCTACTAGGAGGAACTCAGAAGGCCTACTTAACCTCATTCCTGAACTTGAAAAGGTTTATTGAAGGAGGTTAGCCAAAGCCTCTTATCGTAGAGTACTTAGTCATTTAGGAACAGAGTCCATTTTTTATATCCATTTGCTCTTTATCAATAAAATCTTTACTTTAGAAATGTCTATCTATAATAAATGTGACTTTACTGCAATTAATAATTATCTGCATGCTCTCCCTGAAAAAGAGATAGAAAAGCTTGCAAGTTTCCAGGGTAATAATGCTATATCATCCAAAATGCATATCAAAGATTTCATGAGATGTACTAACAAATGGTGTGCAACCCATGATTATGAAGATGTCAAGATGAAATTATTTGTCTTATCCTTAGAAGATATTGGCTTATATTGGCATGAAGATATGCCTGACAACAAATTCAAAACGCTCAAAGATCTTACAGATGTCTTCATAGAAAAGTGGGGGGAAAAGAAAGGTCATCGTCAGTTGTTAGAAGCCCTTAACTCAATCAAGAAAAATGATAACAAAACAATTGATGAGTTCATTCATAAATTTAATGAACTTGTATCCAGTATGTACACTAACATCAAGCCTCCTAATGATGTTATCCTAATCCATTATGTTGAGGCCTTTGGAGGGGAAATGAGATACCAGCTTAGAGATAAGGAACCCCTCAACCTCAAGTCAGCTCAAGAGATAGAAGTCAAAATAGATAAGAACATGCAGGCTTCAGGCAAGTCCAACATTCTTAGTTTTAGTAGAGGCAGTAGTTCTAGGAAAACAGAGGTTAAGGACAAGGCTACGGCTGCAGCTCCCGAAAATAAAGGCCCGAATTTTGACCCCCTAAAGGTCATTACTGAGATGGTCAAACGAATGGAAGATACCCATGCTACACAGCTTAGTGCCATGCAAAATAGGTTGATAGCAATGGAAAGGTCACAAAATAACAGGATTCAACCTAGGCCAAATAATGATAGGTGGCAGAGAAAAGGTCTTCCTCAAGACCACAAGCCACCCAATCAATTAGAGTCCAATAATGTGGTTCATGAAGAAGCACCACCTTTCTGTAGAGCATGTGAAGGCTTTCATGAGGATTCTACTTGTCCAATATTTTGTCATATTAATGAACAAGGCCTTCCTCAAACAAGATTTTGGTGAAACTCATCCTCTATCTATGGATTATTGGCTTCAAATGCAAGAGAGGAGTGAGCAAGCAAACAAAGTGGTTGAGGAATATGATAATGTGACTAAGTTGTATGGTCACAAACCTACAAATGAGCATATCTTATAAATGGAAAGGCACAGAGGAATTGTCTACCAGAGGAAAGGAAAAGAAGGAACTAGCAACTCTCAAACAAACTTTCCAAAGGTAACTACTCCTACACAAACTCCAATTGAAAATCTAAATGTTGATTTAGGTAGTTGGATAGTAAATGAAAAGGTATTGGTTTCACTGTTTGATATCCTCAAAATTCCTTCACAGAAAGAAAAGCTTCTGCAAGCTATAGATCCTCCAAGCAATAAAGTCATTTCAAGTAATAAAGTTGTCCCAAGTAATGAAGTTTCTCCAAAGGAGCCAGAAAATGTTTAGGAACAACATGAATACCCTCCAGTGGTCTTAACAAGCAGAGATAGGACTAAGGAAGAAAATCCTCCTTTCTTTGTCTTGCTTGAAATAAATGATCAGTGGCTACACAATTGCATGTATGATTCAAGGGCTTCATCAAACATTATCACAAAAGGAATTATGCAAAGGTTAGGTCTAAAAATCACAAGGCCTTATCAGAATGTGTGTGCCATGGACTCAAGAGAAATAGAAACACACAGAATAATAATAGATCTCCCATTCAAGCTAGCCTTCCATCCTAGCTTTGCATTCAATATGGATGTCCTTGTTATAGATGTGCCAGATGCATGGGGGATGCTCTTAACTAGGAAAGGGGGAGCTCATATGGGTGGTTGTTTGAATACGTATTTGACATTTGCTACTATTCCATACCCTCCTCCTTCAACTGAAAATTTCAGACTCTTTAGGGAAACCGAAAGGAAGTATCACATAGAATACCCTAAAGAGAAGTTTAATGAGTTTCTTTGCCAAGTGTCTAATTTAGGTGACTTCTTCATATGCTCCAACTTCGTAGCTCCTTCTCAAGAAAAACTCAAAGATAAAAAAGTTAGCAATAAAGCTTGGAAAATGAATTTTGATGGAGCTCACTCTAGATTGGGAAAAGGGGCAGGCATTGTGTTAAAATATCCAACATAAAAGACTTACAATTTTTCATTCAGACTTGAGTTTGATGCAACTAATAATGTGGCAGAGTATGAGGCACTTTTTCTAGGCTTAGAAATCGCTAAGGACATGGGTATCAAAATTCTCAATATAAAGGGTGACTTAGACTTAGTGATTCTCCAAGTAAAGAACAAGTATGCATGCAAAAGTGAGAGAATTAGAAGATACATAAATTCTATATGGGATACCATGGAATTCTTTGATGCCATGGACCTCATTGTTATCCCTAGAGAACAAAACAACGTGGTTGATAGTCTAGCTATAGCAACTTCTACCCTCCAGCCCTCAGAAGATCTTATGAAAGGTGAAGGTAAGTTGGAGATAATATTTAGGCCATTTGTCCCAGATAATGTTGACCATTTGGTAGGTTTTCAAGGATGATGAACAAGTTCTAAGGTTCATCCATAACATAGGATAATTCTCAGATTTTAATGTCAGCTACAAAGAGGAAAGCAAGGAATATGTTGAAGAGGAAAATCCCATAAAAAATCTAGTACCCAGAGGTATAGCTGCCCTAGAAGAAATTTTTGATAGGCATGACATGTACAAAAATAAAAAAGAAACAATAAAGCCTGACAAATATATTGAAATCAACACTGGGACAAAACAAGTCCCAAGGATGATAAAAATTGGAAAAGGAACTACCGAAAAGGAAAGAAAGGAATTGATCAGTTTAGTCCAAGAGTATAGGGATGTGTTTTCTTTCACCTATGATGAACTTAAAGCATACAAAGAAGATGTGTTTCAACACACTTCCCCTCTCAAAGATGACACAAAACCTTTCAGACAAAAAATTAGGCGAATAAATCCTAAGTTGGCACCTCTAGTTCAAGCCGAGTTAAAAAAGATGTTGGATGCTAGAATCATTGCTCCAACTAGACATTCATCTTGGTGCTCCAATTTAGTTGTTGTCAGCAAAAAGAATGAGGGGATAAGATTACGTATTGACTTTAGAAACTTGAATCTTCCTTGTATTAAAGACAACTATTCCCTACCCAACATGGAGACCCTACTTCAAAGGGTAACTGGTTCTAAGATTATGTCCATGTTGGATGGCTTCTCAGGCTATAACCAAGTTTTGGTGAGGAAGGAAGATTAGAACAAGACTACCTTCACCACTCCTTGGGGAACTTTTGAGTATCTAACGATGCCTTTTGGATTACTTAACGCAGGTGCCACTTTTCAAAGAGCCATGGATTTTCCTTTCATGGACTAATGGGAAAAATCATAGAAATCTATCTGGATGACCTAATAGTATTTTCCAAGAAAAGATCAGATCACATAAGTCATCTTAGATAGGTTTTTGAAAGATGCTGAAAATATGGTATCTCCTTGAACCCATCTAAGTCCATCTTTGGTGTTGACAAAGGTAAGTTTCTAGGTCACATCATAGCAGAGGACGGGGTTAAAATGGATCCCGAAAGGGTCGAAGCCATACAAAAGGTTACTTTATCCCCAACCAAGAAAGCCCTTCAATCCTTTCTTGGACAGATAAACTTCGTCAGACGGTTTATTCCTAACTTAGTTGAGTTAATGAAACCACTCCTTAAATTGCTAAAGAAAGATGATAAGTATGAGTGGTCAGAAGAAGGAAAGATTGCTTTTAAAACTATTGAGAATGCAATTGGAAAATCACCAGTGTTGATTAGTTCGGATTATTCAAAGGATTTTCAAATCTTTTCCTTTGCTTCTAAGGACACTATTGCAAGGGTTTTTCTCCAGAAGAATAATGAGGGTTAGGAGCAACCCATTGCGTTTATGAGTAAGGCATTACATAATTCATAGCTTAACTATACTAGTATGGAAAAAAAAGCATATTCCTTAGTCAAATCTCTCAAACATTTCCGAGTCTACATAGGCTATTCAAAGATTGTGGGGTATGTCCCTCACACAACAGTAAAGGACATCCTTGGACAACAGGATTGTTTGGGAGATAGAGGAAAGTGGGTTTCTAAAACTCAAGAGTATGACTTATAAATAAAACCCACAAAGTTGATCAAAGGTCAAGGTTTAGCTCAAATGCTCACCAAAGGAAATGAATAAGTGTTGGACTTAGTATGCCAAAACAAGCAAATTAGGCCAACCTTGTCATCAGAGCTTCAAAAGTTAGAACAACACCAATGGTATGTAGATATCATCTACTTTCTCTCAAAACTTACTTGCCCAAGTCATTTGATTGGTCACAAGAGGAGGGCTTTAAGGTTGGATGCAGCAAAGTATTATATCATTCAAGACGGCTTGGGGTGGAAGAACCCCGATGGAGTGATACTTAGGTGTGTTGATGAGCTAGAGTCTAAGAGACTTTTGGTTGAATTCCATTCAGTATTTTTTGGTGGACACTATGTGGCTAAAACTACTGCTCACAAAATCCTCAGAGCAAGTTATTATTGGCCGACAATTTTCTCAAATGTACACAAAATGGTCAGGGGTTGTCAGCAGTGTCATCTATTTTTAGGGAAGCAAAATCTAGCTGCCTTGCCTCTTCAGCCTGTGGTTGTTGAAGCTCCTTTTCAGTAGTGGGTGCTTGATTTTATAGGTCATCTCAAAGACAATTCAAGTAATGGTTTTACTTGGATAATTACAACCACTGACTATTTCAACCGGTCTTGTAAAAGACCCCTTTTTCTTGCATTTCCACCATTGTAATAAATTTCCTAAGTATGAGATATTGTAAAAGTCTATTGGCCACCTAAGACCTAGGAGTGAGCATATACTTTGGATTTTTTTTTACTACTTGTTAATTATTTTTTCTGCTTGCCTCTATGCGCGATTAAATAATTTCTAAGTTTTTTCACTCAGAAGACTAGCTCTAGAGTCAAAGTATGTACTGACAATCAAGTCTTGGAATGGAAAATACAATGTATAGTGTCTAAATGTATATGAGCTCATAATAGGACATATTTATTGAGTCATTTGGAAATTGCGGCTAGGTTTGATAGTTTTTTTTAAGTTTCCAGTGAATAATTAAATTCCCACAAAAATGGAATTTATTAATTCTGAGTCAATAAATTGTAAAAATATGGCATCAAACATTGTCAGATGTCATATTTATAGTCGTTTTCCAGTCCAGAGTATCATGTAAACCCATATTTCCCATATTTCAAGACAAAAAAGTGATTATTATCACTAAAAAATCAAAATTACTCGAAAGTTACAGAAAAGGGGTAATTAAATTAATCTCCTAGATTTTAGGAGAACTGGGGAACATGTTTGAAACATGTTTTTCTCCTGTCCCTAGTCAAATGGAAGCCTAGGAGAGTTATCTATAGGTAATGTCGACTTAATTGAGATGAAATGGACTCGGGGGAGATCCCAATGTGGCAACTCGACCCCACATCCTAGTTGGCACATTCCTAGAGCAAGGGCGCATATCCCAATGGCCCATGCATTCCCTAACTACCCCTCAACTCCTACTCACTCCCACTCTCACCTCACATCACTCTCCCTCCACTCCACATCACTTTCCTTCACCTTCCACCACTCCACATACACTACACTCACTCCCACACATCTACCCATTCACTAGTGTGCCACTCCCTCATCACCCACGCATTTCCTAAACCCTAACCCTAACCCTAGCGCATGTCTACTTTGGAAGTCTCACCCAAAATGTTATTTAAGCAGGGTCTACCTCTCCTCAAACTAGTTTTCTTTGGGAAAGCATTTGTACTATTGCTGTAATCATTTTTGGAATAATAAAATACTTTTGATCTATCTTTGGTGTGTGGATGCTTTGATCTAATGCAATTTTCTTCATGAGGTAATATGTATCTTATATTTCAGTTTTGAGATTAAGTTGTAAGGCTTTGAAGGTATGATATCATACAGTAGAAAAAGATTAATCTAGTTTTATTTATCTTGTTTCTTCCTCATCTCATAGACTTTTATATTGCATTCTTTGTTTTCGGTTAAACTAACATGCAGGTTTGAGCTTTGTTGTGTAGGGAAGACCTTTAACAATTTTGTTGCAGGATTGAAGTAGATAGTTGCAGGTTTCTCAATCTTGGAGGATTGACAATTTTTTGTTTCAACCATCATTTTCCAAGAGATTCAAAGATCGATCTCCCTCTTATTCACATCAAAGAGAACCACATAGCCCAAGTGTTCCAAGCTCGAGCGGGAACTCAGAATTTCGATAAAATTATTTCCCCTATCTTTTTCTTTGATTTGCATGTTGCTTAGAATAATTATAAACTTAATTTTAAACATCTAAAGTATGCATGCATTTTTTTCTATATCTAAGTTACAATTTGTCAATTTCAAAGAGTAGATCTAGTCAAGTTTTAAGCAATTTTTTTTGTCTTTTTCATCTAGAACTTAGATCAAAGTTATTGTTTGGTTTCAACTTATTTACCAAGCTATTTAGAGGTTTTATGTTTTCTGTTTTAAAACAGCATACATAAGTCACTAAAAGGGCTTAGGTTAGGTTTGTTTTACATGTCAAAAGTCCCAAAAAAATCTCATTTTTGCCTTAGAATGTTTTTCCAAAAATTTTGATAAAAATATTTATTTCTTAAAACTTCTTTTCATATTTTTCTAACTTCATTTGTTTGTTGTTTTCTCGCAGCAGTAACAGGTCCAAGAAGAGATTTTTCCAGTTTTGGGAAAAATCAAGGCTCCCGGGGGGACCCTGGGGGTTTTGACTTCGTCAAACAAAGTTTTCCTTTTTTCTATCTCTTTCTTGTATTTCTCTAAAAAAATCCAATTATAAGGATCCCTTTCTTTCTAAAGAGCTAAAATCTCAAAGAGAACATTGGTTATCTGTTGTAATAGTGCAATAAAGTTGGCCCTTTGTGCCCAGTTTCTCCATCCCCATTAGGGGGATTTGTGTTGTTGGTTTGTTTTATTTTCTTGTGATTGATGCATGCTCAAAATCTATTAATAAAACAAACAAGTTAAGTACATTGGACACACTACAAACAATCTTAATTTCATGCATGTTAACCAAATCTTAAAATCTATCATGCATGCTTAGTTAGTTTTGCTTCAAGTACTTTTTTTTTCAATAATCTTGCAATAATGTTTAAATTTCTAAAGGTATCTTGTAAATCTTTCTCTCAACTACAAAGCAGGGTACTTAAATCTAATTGTTGCAAATCTATATCTCTCCTTTTTCAAGTGTTTGTACAAGTATTTCAGTTACAAAGCAAGGTGTGTGTTGTATCTCTTTCAAGCATTTATCAAGTAATTGAACCTTGCTAGCTTAATAGGATAATCTCTGAATTTGTTAGTTCATTGGGAGGAAAATGCCTAAAAGTGACCTGTGAAGTAAGACAGATTATGTGTGTTGTACATCCAACACTTTTGGTGAGTTTACTGGTGAGACCATTTGGGTTTCAGTAAACTCTTAGCAAGTCCAAGCAAAGAGATAGCCTCCTAAGGGCCCAAACACTCTTCACTAATTAAACACAAAATTTACCTTAATAAAATCTTCGATCTACACTGCCCACGACTCCCTTTAAGGAACTAGTTAAAAATTATGTCTATTTATTTTATGTGAGCAATGACACTTATGCAGCTTGTCTAACTTTATTTTCCGCTCTTAAATCTTGCAGATATTGTATCCTTTGATTTATGAATGTTTTATGAGAAAAGTACTTTATGATGATGATAAATGCTAAGTGTTAAATGATCTAATTTTATTTCAAGCAATAAACTCCTAGACTTAAGTGTTTTTTACTTTCTTAGTTACAAAGCCTTAGATTTATTTTTCATAGGGACTACCCCCCTTGGCTTCGCTAGGAGTTGGCCTAGATGGAGGAGTTGAGGATCAGGTGACAACACCTTGACTCGAGACTTTCCCCTAAGGACACACCAAGTGGATTGAAGGTTTCTTCCACGTTACCCCGGGTGTGTATAAGGATGACAACACATCCTTTTATCACTATTTAAACTGCTTTAGATTTTAAATAAATGAACGAGGACACATTCCTTTCAAACTACATGCATAATCTATATTCCAACACTATCCAAATCATAGAACACCTTGATAACAAGGATGATTAAATCCCAAACTACATGCAAAATCTGTATTCCAACTCTATACCTATTCAAAAATAAAGTGACAATGAAGATGATAAACAATAAGTAAGCACATAAACAACAAAACAGACCTCCTATCAAGATTTACTCACTCCTGAAATAGAACAACCATTAGTTAAAACAATAGAGATCCTCCTTGATAAAACTCTAAAAATCAGCAGCAAATTCACCCATGTCCAAGAACAACAAGTGTTGGACATTCCCAGACTTCACAATTATTCCTTTGTCTAGGAATACAACACAACATGGAATACAACTATAGGATTTACACATTATGAGTTGGTTTATGTAAAGGTAGTTATGCTCCCAGTTGAATTTAAAATAAAAACACTCAGAAAAACCCTGTAGTTAGGGATTGACATATCTAAAGCACAAAGAGAAATATTAGATCATATTAATTCCCTAGATGAGTTAAGGCAGGAGGATTTATTTGATACAGAGGTTGTTCAACCATAGAGAATCAAATTGCATGATAAATTCATAAGAAATAAGAAATTCAAGGAAGGATATTGGGCCTTAGAAGCTAGGGCCATAGAAGCCCTAAGGTATAGGGAAGAAGGGCTTAGCATGAATTTGTGGGTGAGTGATGAAGGAAATAAGCCCAAAGATATATTTAAATACCATTCCAGGATGATTGCATATTCAGAATTAGTTCCAATCCCGAGAGAGATACAACATGAGGATATAATGCATTATTAAAATACCATGAGGAATTCTGGGAATACGGTGATACAATTCTGCCAAAGCAGGGGGGAAGGGTTTTCCTCTGCCCTCAAAAGAGCAGAACCTCATTCCCCACAGGGCCTAAAATCTAGCATGTATAAGTCACATTTGTATGTGGATACCCTTAAGAGAATGAACATGCATTAGATTGGGCTCAGATTCAGATTGTCATTGCTCCTGCACCCTACTCCATCATGGAGATCTTCAGGTAAGATTAACAAAGAAGAAGAAAGGAGAAGGTGGGGAGCAATAGATATTAATGTAGGGTATAATCATTCAAATACTATTACACACATACTGGTATATGTCTTTAGAGACATATGCAGGGAGAAACAACCCAAGGATGATGGGTGATCATAGAAGTTTTTGAGCTCCTTTTTCTATGTTGCACAGGATTAATTCACCCCATATACCAAAATATCTGAAGGGGATACCTAAAAAAATAACCCTAGAAATTTTATATGAATATATAGAATCATTATAAAATCATAGAGAAGAGAGAGAATCCAAACATAAAATGGAGTTGGAAACATTGTTTCATAACGAATTTAAATCCTTTGAATAAAGGATTGACACAAAGATAGAAAACAAAATTGTAGTGTTGGAGACTGAGTTGCACAAATTTGAGGCTATATTACAAGAAATAGAAAAACAAAGCCAAGAAAAGAAAAAAAGAAATCAACCGAAAGGCACAGGTCGTAGAAAATTGTAATCTTAGAATAAGATTACATAGCTAGAAGAAAATCTAATTAGCAATTTGTCTATGCATAGTTTGGAAAATAAGCTAGATATCAAACCCATCAAACAATAAATGAACAATCTCATAGAATTAGACCATGAAAATAAAAGAAGAGCTTTGAACCTCATAATTTTTGGTGTAAAAGAGTAGAAAGATGAGGACACCCTCTCTATAGTCAAGGAAGAATTAAAAAAATAAATCGCAAATTGAAACAACTTGCCTCATAGAAGAAAAGAGGTTGGGAAAGATAATTGAACATAAAGACAGGTTGATCAGGGTTAAGGTAAGTTCTATTAACCATAAATATGATGTAATCAACAAAACTCCAATCTTAAAAGGTCGAGAATATTTATCAATGAAGACCTCGTTCCAGAGGACCAAGCTGAAATAAGGAAGGAAGTTCAAAAGGTTAAATAAGCCAGGAAGGAAGGGAAATGGGAAATCATTCGGAATTGAAAGGTTATTATTAGGGATAGAGACCAAAAAGATAACCATACATATAACTTTGGGACACTTTGGACCCTCTTTTGGAACTGTCGTGGTTTTCCATGGATTAAAGGGCTTATACTAAGTTGGATCTCGAGTGACATTGACATTATTCTATTGTTTGAAACTTGGGAGCATGAAGAATGTAAAGTACCTAATATCGAAGGATTTGTTTTGTGGTCAACATGGAACCATAAGTCATCACGTAGAAGGATTTGAGGCATAACATGTTACATAAAAATGAAGATCTCTCCTCATGCCCATCTTCATAAGAAATATCCTCTCAATTAGTACATATGGATGGAGATATCTTATATTAACCCTAAGAATATTTAGATAGAAATATGTTACTTTTCACCTACTAACTCTAGTTTTTATACAAAAAACCATCTAGATAAGAGTTCTATCCCTACAAAATCTTAGAGCAAGATATCTACAATATGAAAAATGAAGGTAGTATCCTCTTGTTGGGAAACTTTAATGCTAGAACTACATCCAATCAAGTTATTATTTTAAGTAATGACTTCAACCATAATCCTTTTTGGCTAGATGAGGACCTTGTTTTAGCTAACATTTACAAAGAAACTCTAAAGACCTGATCAAGAATTTGTTTGGTACTGAGTTACTTAAGCTCTCTAGTTCTCAAGATATAATAATTTGAAATGGTCTAAATAAGTGGACAAATTCTAACAGGATTACTTGTATCTTCTATCCCTACAAAATCTTAGAGCAAGATATCTACAATATGAAAAATGAAGGTAGTATCCTCTTGTTGGGAAACTTTAATGCTAGAACTACATCCAATCAAGTTATTATTTTAAGTAATGACTTCAACCATAATCCTTTTTGGCTAGATGAGGACCTTGTTTTAGCTAACATTTACAAAGAAACTCTAAAGACCTGATCAAGAATTTGTTTGGTACTGAGTTACTTAAGCTCTCTAGTTCTCAAGATATAATAATTTCAAATGGTCTAAATAAGTGGACAAATTCTAACAGGATTACTTGTATCCATGGGCTCGGTAGTAATGTTGTTGATTATGTAATATCACATATCCCCATACACAACCAAATAGTAAACTTTGGTCATAGACCTCTAACCCTAAATCTTAACTTTACCATTCACAAAATCTCCATTGAGGAGCACTCTAACAACCAAAAGAAATTACTTTTTGACAAACAGAAAGTCAATCTCTTCTTAAAAGACTTAATTAATGTTTTAAAACTCATATCATATCACAAAAATATTGAAGTTGACTATCATAATTTTACAACAACCCTCTCTACTCCAATTAAAAATTTCTCTATTGAGTTACTTACATAAAAAGAAAAATAATACAAATAACCCTTAGTATGATAATGAATGTAAAATTACTCGAAAAACCGTTAGGGATGCTTCCAATGCACCTTTAAAATATGATAAGATAAATAGATAAAACATTAATTAAACAAAAAAAGGACTATATAAATAAAAGGCAAGAGAAGCTTTTGCACCTATTTAAGAAAGATCCTAAGAAATTCTAGAGGAAAATTCTAACTTGTAACACTAAAGAAAATAATAAGATTCCATTGAAGGAATATAATTTTTACTTTAAAAATATGTATGCATCCCCTAATGTCATGGATAACATGTCAAATAGCTCTACAAAGGATGAAGTGTTTTCTATAGAAGAAATTAAGTTTGGGGTTAAGTGGCTCTCAAAAAGAAAATCTAAGGACATCGAAGGTTACTAAGATGAAATATTAAAAATTGGAGGACCTATCCTCATCCCTCACATACATAAGCTCTTTGATTTATCTATCCAACAAGGCTTCCCAAAAACTTGGACTCAAAGCCTCATTGTACCTATTTTTAAAAGTGGGAATAAAAGAAATACCCACAAAGGTGTATGTATGAATTGAAGATGAAGAAAAAAAGAAAAGTTAAGGATGATGATCTCATGAACATCACTTAAGATAATTATGGATATACTCATGAAAGATGTTGTGGAGATAGTTATGGAGATGGTTGAAAAAACACTCTTGTTATGACATGATTATAGATCAATACAATGTAAGGTTTCAGGATATTGATGTTCTTGTAGGTTAATTTATGTAACGTGTATGTTTGTGTTTGAGCTATTCAATTTTCCAACATGTGGTATCAAATCCCTGTGAATAGTGAGAAAGGAAACTTTTTGTTGCAGTGTATGCGAAGAGGAAGAACTGAGTTTAACAGTTGTTTGACTAGAGATATCCTATGTTATATAATTGTAGTCATGAGGAAGATATAAAGGGTCACAACTTAGTGGAAGAGCGATCTGTTCTTAGATCTCGCGTGGAGATCATTGTTGTGTTTCCAATTAGAGTAGTAATTGTTCGTTGCCGTGAGGAAGTGTTGTTGTATCGTCGTTGTCACTCACTGCCAACCATGGGCACAAAGTGAAGGATCTGTCCCTATTTAGCCTGGCCGATTACAATTCTTCATTCTAGTTCAAAAAAAGAGTGAAGGAAGAGTATATTTGTTGGAATATGATTGGATGCACGTCCGAGAGAAAAATGATACCTCTTTTCCATCACTATTAAGGAAACACATAAGAGAAACATGTGGAGAATTGTGGAAGTGAATGAGAATGTAGAAAAATGATGAAGAATGAAAATACCCAAGATTATTTTCCTTATCCTGGGATGCAGAAATGTTAAAGAATCTTGCGGTAGTTTGTTGGCATCATTTCCTAAAGGTTGAAAACGGATTTTGATTTGTCGTTTCAATTTTCACTCCCACATGATATTTAGATGCCATTCACCTTTGTCCTAGTTTTTTTTTATTCCCACCAACAGTTTCAGTATTTACCAGAACCAGTCATAGAAACTGAATATGATGGAGCATTTTCGCACAGGAATAGGTTTTTGTGAATCATTTGAACCTTCCCATTGGACCAATATTGTGAAGACCTCCCACTGCATTTCTAGTGTCTAGAGGTTGATT
>SNQJ01S0002189.1:234953-246753 GCA_010110895.2 Picea sitchensis
GATGGGGTGACATATGACCCACATGGGCCACAAGCGTCGTTGGACAGGGCGATTATGAGGGAAGTTAAAGCCTCTTGTTGCCACCCTCTTTCCCTTTCCAGTCGTGATGGTTCTCATGCATAAGAGTCAAGCCTTAGTGCGTCGGGCCTTAATGAAAGCCTGAGCTCGACTCCTCAACTTCAGTACGATTTTTTAGATTGCCATCGCACCTGTGCTAATGGCTACCAGAGCCATCAATGCCTCTTCCCTCCTAGTCTTTTCATTGTGCGGGAAGTGTTATATGTGGCACTTGGGCCCAAAGTTCAACATCATTATGTTAATCATGTTCCGAGACTCGGCCAGTTTTTTTGCTTCCCTGGTGCCCTGCGCAGCCATGCCATGAGAACGAGGCAAGCCTCAGCGAGGGTTGACCTACTACAATAGGTTTGGACAGCATAATCGCCCAGGGCCTGCCTCTCGAGCTCTCACACTAGGTGGAGACAATCCGAGCTCTTCAGGGTAGAACTGGTATGCGCAGGCTCCTTCAGAGCCTTGGCCACACCATGGCCCGTGACTTACCTCTCCAACTCCAGTTCCATAGGAGGACCATCCAGGTTTCCCTAGGAAAAATCGTTTTGCGCAAGCTCATCAACAGCCACGTCCTCCTCTAGCACTCTACAACCGTGAAGCTTCTGATGCACGCTTTGACACCAGAGCTCTGCCGCTATCTTCCACGCTCTGCAGGAGAACACCTCACGTGATTCCTGCACACCCAAAAATGAGCTCGGGAGAGGGGGGGAACCCCCCCTCGTACAACGATATCACCGCCAACGACAGAAACATAATCCGTGCTAAGCACCCTGCCTTTGAGCCACCAGTGCACCTGCGGGATCAACTTTTCACCCAAGAACAAGGACTCAGAAAAGAAATGGAGCTTGAACCTAGTACATCTCATCCACAAGCTTCCAAAGGATGGCTACCAGGCAAGTGCATACCACAAATGGACAAACCCCCACACTATCACATCAAATCAACACTGTTAGGGGAACACACCTAGTTTATGATGGATCATGCATTGATCGGGAAATTCTTGGGCCTGTGGCTGACTGAACAAGATCTCACACACTGGATCAAGGATTGGTGGAACCCCAAAGGCGATTATGAAGTTCAACTTAGATCCAAGGGCTTCTTTACAATAATCCTGTACAACCTCGAAGACAAGGATAGAATCTTCGATAATGGACCGTACTTCTATAATTCAGCGGGACTGTTTCTAATATTTTGGACAGATAGATTCAGTCCAAAGAAGGAGGACTTTACAAGAGCACCAGTCTAGATCCATCTGTACTCTTTGCCCCAGGAATTCTGGTTGGAAGAAATACTCATGGGCATCGGAAACATTTTGGGATGATACGTCAAAGCTTCAGAGCCACAAAGATGAGGAAGTACACCTCATATGCCTGTATTTGCATCTATATGGACATATCAAAAGCCTTGTCAGGATCTATTACGCTTGAATACCAGGACGACGACTGGAACTAGACCATCGACTATGAACACATACCCTTTCGATGCAGGAAGTGCCACAAGCACAACCACCTATTCAGAGAATGCCCTTTGAATGCTACAACCACCAAGCTCAATGAAAGAAAGCAAAAGGACGGCTTTGCCAATGTCACAGGAAGACGAAAGAACCCATCAAGAAAACAGAATCAAAGCTCGACCCCAAAGATCCCTACTAAAAACTCATATGACGCTTTGAATCAGCTGCCAGAAGAGGAGGAAATACAGAACCCCCATCAAGCAACAATGCAAGCGAAGGGAAAAAGCCCTGAAGTGCCAAATACAACCCACTCAAAAGGATCAACCCATGTAACACAAATAGGTACAGATGGAGACACCAACATGCTCATGGATGAAATGGATCTGGCAGATATAGACTTGGAAAAACTGGAGGAAGCCCTTAATCAAAAAGACCTGGAACATATCCCAGTAGATCAGCTCTGTAAGGTTCAAAAAGTGTTTACCAACTCCACAGCGGGATCTACAACTAGACTGGGTATTTTGGCAGATCCAGAATCTGAGCCCAAAAGAACAACCAAGGAAAATAAGAGAAGAGGATGTAAACCAACCCATCAACTTATTAAAGAGGCAGGACACCTGATGATCAATTCAGGCCAGATACAGAGGTTATCGGAGGGATACTTCCACCCCCCTCCACCTTCCTCATAATGAAGACAATAACTTGGAATATTAGAGGCCTCAATGGTAGATCCAAGCAAAGGAACCTCTGAGACTGTATTAAAACTGAGAACCCGGATATCCTTCTTTTGCAGCAAACTAAATGTGCAGGACAGGAGGTTGAAAACATCTTTCAACGTAGTTGGAGAGGCAGTGATTTCCTTTAACAAAATTCAGTGGGTGCATCCAGAGGACTAGCCATTCTTTGGAATCTGAACACGGTCTCTCTGCATCATCCCTTCTCTACAACAGGTACTCTAACGACTCACTTCATAGTCATCAGATCCACCAAGGAAGATGCCATCACGAATGTCTACGGTCCGCAGTCCGCCCAAGATAAGGAGATATTCATGCAAACCCTTCAGCATGTGAAAACTCTTTTACATACACCACACTGGATTGTTGGTGGTGATTTCAATATGATCCTAACGCTGGAGGAGAAAACAGGAGGAACAAAATGGCTGGAGCAGGACAATGGTAAGTTTAAAACCCTAATAGATCAATTAAATATGGTTGACATGGAAACCCGAAACGGAATCTTTACCTGGTCCAATAGAAGAATAGGACACCAGCATGTAGCATGCAGATTAGATCGTTTTCTCGTGGCTGAAGCCCTCCTCGAAAGTGACCAAGCAATGGAAGCAAATATAATGCCAAAAACAGGGTCGGACCACTGGCCTATAGCCTTCTGTCTGGACCCGAGTATCACCCCCAGGCCCAAACCCTTCCGCTTTGAAATTTTTTGGCTCACCCACCCAGACTTCCACCAGCTGGCTCACACCTAGTGGGCCCAAGTGGAAATAGATCATGGCACTTATATGTATAAATTCTAGCAACGCCTCAAGAACTTCAAGCAATATTTGAAAAGATGGAATAAATCCACTTTTGGAAACATACTCCTAAGGCAGAAGGAGATCGAGAGCCAACTTGAAGAACTTCAACGAACCTTCATCTCAGGAAGCAGAACTCCAAACCTAGTGAAGGAAGAGGAGCAACTGCTAGTAGAATTAGAGGTCTGCAGAGAACAAGAAGAAATCCTATGGAGGCAAAAATCTAGGGTTCAATGGCTTAAAGAAGGGGAGTGCAACACAAAATTATTTCACAGAGCGATGACACACCGAAGATACATCAATCGCATTACCCAATTAGAGGACAATCAAGGTATCCCTATAAGATATCATGACCTAATAGCGGAGGAACTCAACTCCTTCTATAAAGATCTCCTCACAGAGACAGATATGAATAGGGAAGAGGCAATCTAGAAAATCACCAGGGACATACCCCCGCTGATCACCCCTAAGCAGAACAGAGCACTGATAAGGCCAATCACTCAGTCTGAAGTGGACATGGCAGTAAAGGAAATGCTCCCAGGCAGAGCACCTGGACCAGATGGCTTCACTACGGATTTATTCCATCATTGCTGGGACATGATCAAGGAAGATGTCTAGTTGGCGGTCAAAGAATCAAGAACCTCTGGTCAAGTTCTCTCTGCTCTCAATGCAACGTTCATCACTCTTATCCCTAAGGAGGAGCGAGCCACACACCCAAAACAGTTCAGACCAATCTCCCTCTGTAACGTCATATACAAAATAATCACAAAGGTCATTGCCACATGCCTAAAGCCGCTCCTACCATTCATTATTTCCAATGAGCAAGATGGTTATGTAGAAGGATGACAAATCATGGATAGTATCATTCTGGCCAATGAGGTGATCCACTCCTTGAAAGCGAGCAAAACACCAGGTATGCTTATCAAACTCGATCTCTCAAAAGTTTTCGATATATTAAGCTGGCAATACTTGCATTTTGTGCTGGAGTCCTTTGGCTTCACTAAACTCTGGGTCAACTGGGTTCTCAAGCTCACCTCCTCTGCTTTCTTTTCCATTCTCGTCAACGGCACACCCTCCCAGCCCTTCCATTCCACCAGGGGAATCAAACAAGGTGATCCTCTCTCCCCCTTCCTCTTTGTACTTATGGCAGAGGGTTTAGGTCACTACCTCAAAGTAGCGGTTCTTGAGGGCTCCCTTAAAGGGCTACCTCTTCATAACCTCCATCTGGTGCCCTTGCATAGCCAGTTTTTCAACAACACCCTTCTCATGAATACCCCCATGGTCAAAGAGGCCACCAAGCTCAACTCAATTCTCTCTGATTTCACAGAAGCCTCGAGCATGCTTCTAAACTTGGACAAATCCAAACTCTATTTTTTCAACACGCCAACCTCAGTTCAGAATCACCTTTCAAGACTTCTAGGCATTTCCAAAAGTTCCCTACCATCCATCTACCTAGGCATTCCCCTAACTGAAGAGCCAGCGTGATCCATTTCATGGGACAGCCTGCTCTTGTCTATGGCCAATAGGTTGAATAACTGGACCTTTAGACCTTTGAATATTGCCGCCAGACTGGTCCTGCTCAAGTCAGTCCTACAAGCTCTGCCAACTTACCTCTTTACTGCTCTGGCAGCGCCCATCTCGGTTATTAAAGCTATCAGAAGCCTCCAAAGGAATTTCCTATGACAAGGACACCAAAACAATAAAAAGTGGGCTTTAGTTGGATGGAAAAAACTTTGCAAACCCAAAAAGTTTGGAGGGCTGGGAATTCGGGGTCCGGGAAAGCTTAACCAGGTCATGGAAGCCAAGATGTGGTGGAGGTGGCTACAGCACCCGAAAGAACTCTGGGCAAAAATTTGGAAATAAAAGTATGCCCCGAACACACAGCCTGACTAATTAATTAGATTCAATGAACAGATACAAGGATCCAATATATGGAATACCGCTTGGCAAAATCGCCCCCTGATCCAGAAGCATGCTTTCTAGGAAGTGAGAAATGGTGAAAGCACACTCTTCTGGTAGGACTCTTGGAAACAACTACCCCCTCTCAGTGACCTGGAAAGCCTCAACTCTGTTAAACAACGTCTACAGCCGCATATCTTCAGAACAGTTAAAGACCTTTGGATTCCAACTCACAAAAGCCAACCTTGGAGACAATGGAAAACAGGGCAAACAGAATTACAGATCACGGACGATATCGACCTTCTACCTTGGCAGAATTGTGTAATGCACCGGAAAATTCCTATCAAAGAGGGATCGGACATACTTCGATGGGGCCACTCTATAACACACATCTTCTCGGTCAATGAAGCATACTACCTACAGGGAAACTACCACAACCAAATCCCCGAAACAATCTGGAGCAAAGTCTGGCAATCAGTTCTCTGGCCCAAGGTCTCCATTTTCCTTTGGCTCACAGCTCAAAACCGTATCCTCACCTAGGATAATCTTTTAAAGAAAGGCTTTATAGGTCCCTCCAGATGTACCCTCTGTCAACAAAGCAAGGAAACCATGGAACATCTCCTCAACAACTACCACTACAGTCAACAGATCTGGGATTGGAGAGCCCAAGCCATGAGACACTCCAAGCAAAATTGAGGTAGCATCAGAGACACCCTCGCTAATTGGGAGACAATCTCGTTCCAAAATCCAATTCTCCAACGCATCTGGCAGCTACTTCCAGGCTTCACCTTATGGGCAATTTGGAAAGAGAGAAATAAGAGAATCTTCCACTCAAAAGCCGCCCCTACCACCCTTACGTGGGAGAGGGTTAAGAAGCTAATCAGTGAAACAGTCCATAACAAATCCTGGCTCCACGAAGACCTGCATTGTGAGCCCGAGGAGGATAGCATTCTTAAAGGCTGGGACATGCAAATTCGTGTGAAAACTTAGGTGAAGACTAAAGACATATGAGCTACCAGCCCCATGTTATGGACCCCACCCCCCTTAGGCTTACTCAATCTTAACTTCGATGGGGCCTCCAGGGGTAACCCTAGACCAACTGGTTTCGGCACTGTCCTTCGAAACCATATTGGTAAGATCATTCACCTGATGGCTGGATTTTTGGGGGAAAATACAAACAATGTGGTGGAGCTCATAAGCCTTGTCAGAGGCCTCCAAGATGTTGTTCAACACCATCACCATCAGATCATCGTTGAGGGAGATTCCCAAATCATAATCCAACTCATCTCCAAAATCTTACATGGTGAACTCCCTAGGCGGATCTCCCCCAACTCGAGACTCTCAGGACTTCTGGAGGATTTTGGAGATCTCATCCACCCCAATCTCACTTTAATCCCTTCTCATGTGAAACGAGAAGCAAACAAAGTTGCGGATCACTTGGAAAACACTGGAATTGATACTAAGTTAGAACTCATATATTGGCAAGCCCATCTCTCTGAGGATACAGACCTCTCACGGCGTTGCAGAGACCTTGCAAACAGAGACTTCTCTACCCCGGATGGGGTGACACGCGGCAATGCCTCGCCACCTGGCTCTGCATTGAGCCATAGCATAAATGCTGATGGCCGCCACCCATCCTCCCCACATTTACGATGGTAGATGGCCATTACNCATTTGGCAATTCGAATCCTCGAGCGCCTGGAGAGAGCTGGTTCGATTTCGTTTTGGACCTCCCCATCGGTTGGGAGCTTTGGTCCAGCTCTGGTTCCTTATCATCTTGGCTCACCTTCATTTCGCTGCATTCTGTCTGCATTGTTATGCACCACTCAACAACAATGACCAGGAAGCGAGGCAAGCCTCTCCGTGGCTCGACCTGGTACATCCACAAAGAACAAAGGCAAAGGAGGAAGAACCTAGAGCGCGCTCTCTCGATGGCAACCTCCATTCTCTGGAAGAGGGCTCGCGCTGACCAATTGGCTCTGCATGCCATTATTGCTGAGACTGGAACAGAGCGTAGTAGTCATACCATGGCAATTAAGCCTGGCAACAGTCTGGAGGGTGGCACCGCGCACGAGTTTCCAACCTGCTATGTGGAAGAAACGTCGTTTGTGGAGGAATTCGTGACCACCCCAGAACCTCAAGCCATGGCGCCGGACTTACAGGATGGTAGCGGTCCAAAAGACGAGATGACAAAAGAATTTCCTATGTGCATCATTGAGGAGATACCGTGGAGCCCCACCAGCCATGCGAAGCAGGTAACGATCGAGGTCGAGGCTCGGGACAAGGATTGCGCCGAAGGGAACGTGGACGAGATTAGACCAGGGATGAAGGAGGAAGCGGCCGGTACAGAACTGACTAAGATCGAGGCCAGAGTGGGGATGAACGTGGAAGTGGGGAACGAAATCTTCGACGACGCAGGTATTCATGACTTGCATGGTCCTTTCCTCCATGCAGAGCATCTGGCTCTGGTGTTCGAACTCCGAGGCCACATGGCAGACCAAGAGCACAGAGCCCTTATCATGGGACAGCGTCTGGACTTTCTCCTTGACACGTACTCCAATGCTCCAGCAAAGAGGAAATGTCCATTATGTGCGCAACCATTCGCCATCCCAACCAGGTCCACATGGCCGACAGGCAAGGGCGACAGGTCATCGGGTATCTAGGTTCTCCTTTGCTAGTTTGTTTTATGTTTTATCATGCTGTTGCTACATGTAAACTTGACCTATGGCCATCTGTCCTGGTTTCCTTTGGGCAGGACAGAGAGCATAACAGTTTTCCAAACTATGCTAGTTTCCGGTAAAACGACAGCATTTTTGGTGGCTCAGAACTATATCTCTGTATATTTTGTCAAAGTTTCTCTGATAACCTAATATAGCAGGTTCTACTTTTTTTACTTAAAAAAAAAAAAACAGCCACGTCCTCCTAGTACTGAGAGTCTCCAAGGCGGATGCCCGGTGGAAGAAGAATTTCCTCCCAATTGGGGGGATTTCTTTCATTTCCTTCCTTCAACCACCCCGGAGCACCAACCCACCACCTACACCACCAACCCATTACAAGAGTCAATTACTACTAGTTGTATAGTAGAATAATAAGCCTTACCTCTGGAGGACCACTCGAGGCGCAATTTTGTTGCCTCCATGGAAGAATACCCCGTCACGGACTATGTTGATGCCTTTGACTCTGTCATTGTCACTTTGGAGAATAACTAAGATCAAGAGGACCACAACCACCCAGCTCCACATTCCTACAGACTCACAGATGACCACCTGGTTTTAATCTTTGAAATGAGGACGCCAGAGTTTATTCAACAAACGTCTAGACGCCTATGGTTCCCTGTCAAGTGAGCCTAAGAAGAGTCGTGTGATGTGATTTCATCCCTTCACCTTCAAACTCCTTCAAGATGGAAGCCCTGGCTTGCCACATGCATAGCTTCTCACATGATTTTTTCTTTGGGTTAATGGCTGATTTTTTGCAAATTTTTCCTATGTTAGTCTCTGGTTCTGGTTTGATAGGCTCAACACTGATAGTCTTTGGTTCATGTCGGGACACCCAATCCACCTCATGTTCTGGTTTCCACGAGAGTAGCAGAACAGGTGGCAAATCCCCTTGTTGTATGTTTACAGTTGTTGTTTTTTTCTTTAAGTTTTGGAACTATGAACAATTGTCACCCCTAACAAACATTTTTTAAAAACCTCTTTCATTAATTAATTTTAAAAAACATTAGAAAAGGCACTACTTCGTTCAACCTCTTTCATTAATTAATTTTTGAAAAACATTAGAAAAGGTTCACGTACGTTTTTAAAAACCTCTTTCATTAATTAATTTTAAAAAACATTAGAAAAGGCACTACTTCGTTCAACCTCTTTCATTAATTAATTTTTAAAAAACATTAGAAATGGTTCATGTACGTTGGTGGTTGGACAAAATGATGGATAAATCTCTTGCAGAAAACATGTAACCCATTTTCACTGTACATCGCTCCAGTTAGTTGAAATCTCTGAAGATCAACGAATGAGTGAATTATACCGACTAGAAATGAACAAGTCAATCGGAATGAATGATACTGGAGAGAATATCAAAAGAGATAGGTATATGCCTACCTTGGTTCCCCAGTCGACGAGAACTGAATTGTAGAGACGAAAATGGAGTTGGAGAATCAATGAAGGAGGCCGCCTTCGTAAGATCTGGTTGGTTTGTTCTGGAAATAATTTATTCAGAGGGAGTCATCAGAAGCCGCAGATCTGAAGAGCTTGGAGAAGGCTGCCTGAGCAGTGAAGGAGAGAAATGGCAATATAAATCTCCATTTTCTCAATGCAGCTTTCTTTCAAATAAAGCGCGCGCGCCCAGTTCAAATCTCAAATTTTAATACATGGTGAACAGCATTGGATAGGATAAGGAGCAGATGGATAGATGACGGCGTTAACTCTTAGAGTTGGAGGGAAACGACGTTGGGTTCACCAGATAAGCAGTCTCCATGTATAATACATGCCCATGCAACTCATGTTACAATGACAGCAGTGCATACTGATTGGCAACTCATGTTACAATGACGGCAGTGCATACTGATTGGCATACTTTGGACATGCTCACCAGTTAAAGTCATCTTAAGCAAGTGGACGATTGATTTTGAAAACCCAAATGCACGATCACCTGAACAAAAGCAAACGTGGCGTGTCGAATGTCTTTCCTTTCTTATGAACGTGGCGTGTCGAATGTCTTATCATTCTTTGTGGGTGAGCCATATACACTAATGCTGGCTTTGGTAGATAGTGTATAGATAGTTGGATTTGAATAGTAACCCTTCACGGGAAGTGATAATGAAGAGATTCATTTTGAAACATTTTCTAAGTGGTGTGAGTAATGGAAGTAAGACTTGTTTCACATTGTGTAAGTGGTAGATGTAATGGATGTAAGAGTAGTTAAAGAATAAGAGAGTTTTTTGTTTCATAAATAAGGTGATCTCATACATTAATTTAGTGTGGTGGTGATGTTAAAAATAGATTATTATTATTATTTAATATATTAAATCAATGATCAAATTTAAAAAAATGGTTTTAATTTTAAAATTATGATGAAATTTAAAAAATTAGTTTTAATTTTAAAATTATGATGAAATTTAAAAAAATGATTTTAATTTTAAAATATGATGAAATTTGTAAACATTGGTTTTAATTTTAATTGGAAAACTATATATTTATCTCATTCTTACAACATAAAGAGTTATATAAATTATTATGGTAAGCATGTAAATATTTTTATTCCATTATTACAAATACATAATTTATTACAAATATTTTCATTATATTTATTCAAAATATCACTATAAAACTAAGACTAAACTACCCTAAATATTATTTCAAAAATTAGTTAAGTAAAAGAATTTAATAATACTCACATTATAGTTGTGGATATGAAATTTTTTTAATGCATGTATGTTTTCCTTCAAACCAAAACTAAACATGAAAGTCCAATAAATCAATACTCTAACCATGGCAATATCAACCAACCATGTCATTAACTTTTATTGTATTTTCATATTAGAAGAGTAGTACTATTTTTCTTTTTCCAATCAAAAAAGAATACTCCTTCAAATTTACAAAGATATTTGAAGTTTAATTTTAAAAAGATGGTTAAACTTGTATCTATGTATTTTCAATTTTGTTTGTCATTTTCTAATGGAATGTTTATGGATATTAATGTTTCGGTGTTGTGTTAAATATATTCATATAATTATTAGCATAAATTAAATTAGTAATTTCAATATTGTAGCTGTTGCAATATGAGAAACATTGTCCTGGATTGACCTTCAATTTTATTGAAGTATCCACACTCCCAAAGTTCTCACTTTCAAAAACCAGTACAACATAAATGGTAAGTAATTTTTTATTAAAAAAATATAAAATAAAAGTATTTTTTCAAAATTTTTAATTTTAAAAAATTAAACAATAATTATAAGAATACATTATAAATTTGAATAAAATTTATTAAATAAAGAAACAATTCAAACTCAGCGGTTTTAATATTTCTCCGCGGTTTGGAACGGGCATACTAGATCTCTGCTGTTTTGAAATTAATATTTCTCCGCGGTTTGGAACGGGCATATTAGATCTCTGCTGTTTTGAAATTATATCTCTGCGGTTTCTTCTTCTTTTTTTTTCTTCTAAGATTATATATCTAGGATTTTCAACTCCAATAATATATATTTTTTTAAGGAGATATTTTATTTCTAAGATTATATATCTAGGGTTTTGAACAGGAATAATACTTCTTTGTTTATTTATTTTTTAGGAGATATTTTATTTCTAAGATTATATATCTAGGGTTTTGAAGTAGTTTTTACCTTTTTTACCCAGAAAAATCTTTGTAGTTTCTCAGAAATTATTTTTTGGCTTCTTCAAAGGGTTGAGCATTTGGACATCTGAAATGAGGTGAGTCATTTTTTACTTTGATTCAAATTTAATTTTAAGTAAAGAGATTTAAATATTATTTATTTATTTATTTATTTTAAGTTTTAGAAGTAAAAGTTGATTTGAGAGATAAAGTCAATCCATAATAATAATTGTTACATCTTTTTTCTCTTTTCAATATGAGCACTCCACCACCTATTCCAAAAACTCACCCTAACAAGGGGAGGCCCCCCAAAATCACCCTAGAGATCCTTTACAATTATATGGAATCAGTAGAAAAAAGAGAGAGAGAGAGAGAGAGATGCCAAAATCCAAATAGAGTTAGAAACATTAGAAAAAAGGAGTGAAGAAAGAGACGTAAAAATCAAAATAGAGCTAGAGGTAATGATTGATAAAAAAATTAAAGATACCATTCAAACTCAAATAGATGATAGATTCTTAGGG
>SNQJ01S0002189.1:260158-288892 GCA_010110895.2 Picea sitchensis
ATTAAATTCATGTAATTAAGAATTATATGATTTCTTAATTTTATTTTTTTTCAATTTTTGGTATTTATTTTTAATAAAATGTATTTATATTTAATATTAATATCAACTAAAGAATAAAATGAAGGGGTTGTCTATTTGTTTTAAGTTTTGTTTTTTTGGTCGAAATTGTAATTTTTTGTTGCATTGTCTATTTGTTTCAAGTTTTGATTTTTTTGTTTAAATTGCAATTTTATGTTATTTAAATTGCATTGGATTTAGGGTGTTGAAAAAATGGGCTCTCTAAGTACCACAACACAATCCTTGTACCCATGACCAACAACAAGCATGATAAACTCAAGTACGATTGAGCTAACCCTCCTCTATTTTTAATTATTATTTGTTAATTTATCATTAAATGATATTTTCCAACATCAATGATGTCATTAAGTATATGTTTCATTTTCATCAAATATATTTAACATTTATATTTATTTATAAAAACATAAAATGTGAATGATGATAAGGTCAACAAAAAATAAATTTGAGATATTTATATGATTAACAACAACCACATTAATAATATTAGTGAGTATAATATGCATTGATAGATTTATATTTATATGTTTTATTATAATTTGATAAATGATATCAATAAAATAAAAAACAAAAGATGTCATTATATGAAAATTTAACAACTAGGAAATTAATTAATCTTGTATAAGATTATATAACCATCGTCACATACATATGAATGAAACTTCTAGGGAATGCTCAATACAAAAGAAACAAACTCCCAGGGATAATTTTAAGAATGGAAATTATCTGAGAATGTAGAAACTATGTCCAATATTACTAGTCCTTAATATGCAAACTATATTCAAATTTTTAAGGATTTTATATAGTTTCTATAAAATTTGGTCTATTTTTAAGGTAAAATAATTTTATTCTATAGAATTTCACAAATCACTTTTAGATAAAATGGAAATGGGTGAATATTTTTTTTGAAAAAATAGCCTATGGGTGAAATTTAGCCCCTAAAATTTTCCCCTCTCCATTCTCATCCAAGTTGAGTGATCAAACAAAACGTGTATTACCCAACTTTTGATTACTGAAACTATCATATACAATATGCATGCATTATCGTCAACTGCATTAATTCGAGAGATCGAACCAAAATATGTAATACCCATCTTCTGATTTAATAATATGAATTTGGTTGTGAGAATGATCACTCAAATTTCCAACCGTTGTGAAGCAATACACAACCAACAAGTAGTTGAATGAAAACCAATGCATTTTTCTCATGGGTTCAGTAAGATCATAGCTAACATAATCGACACCCTTGACACCCCTCTGGTAGTGATAATCAAATAATCTTGAATGTGAAACTCTCTATCATGGATAAATTCCATGGTAGTAAGCCTGTTTGGCGGCTTCCAAGAAGAAACATAAACCTTCAAGACTGGATATACATGTTTAGTGCACAGTGTCATGATTTCAATCGATGCAATCCAAGAAGAAACACAAAACTTTGAGAGTGGATTAACATGCTTATTATGTTGGAAAATTGGGTAGCTCAAACACAAACAGACAGACATAAATTAACCTACAAGAACACCAATATCCTAAAACCTTACATTGCATTGATCTACAATTTTTTCATGATACAATAGAGTATAATAAGGTCCCTTATATAAGAATAGGTTACCATAACAACCATGTCATAATAACAGTGTTTGTTAAACCATATCCATAACTATCTCCACAATATCTTCCTAAGTATCACCATAAATGTCTCAAGTGAAATTCAAGAGATCATCATCCCTAACTTCTCTCTTTGTATGCATATTCAAGTCATACATACACCTTTGTGCATTATATTCATTTTCACATAATGTCACCATATAATTATCACAAGTATGAGTTCTTCCTTCATAATCCCCCTTAATGAATACTTGTGATTCAAACTAGATATCTGAGTTGTCTTCATTTTCAATCTTTTGTACTCAACATCATATTCAGTCTTCCTCATATTCATTCTTTTGTAATCTGCATCATCTTTATTCTTCCTCATCTTCAGTTGTCATTTCCTTCTTGTATCATGCATGATTTGCACCATTCTTTGATAATTATGGATCTTGAGTCAATCATTTGAACTACTACATCTTCGTATCAAGGTTTTTCTTCATCTTACCTTCAACTGTCTCATGCGTTTTCTTCAACTTAACCTCAACCAATACATCATACCATGGTTTTTCCTTGGCTTACGCATAACCATTACACCATATCTAGGGTTTTGGCTTACCCTTAAACTTTACAACCAGTTTTTGGATCAACACAAACCAATATAATAAAATGATTCATGATTTGATTTACTCAAAGAAATGACTCAAGTAAAATATATTGGAAACTCTTTCCTCTAACATGTGATTATGAATCTTTGGACAACTCCTTAATAACAAATTGACTTTGAAGACCAACTAACTCTTGGACTCTTTTATGTAAGAGATATTGTTGTACATTATAATATTTCACTTGTAAAATCCTTTCAACATGGAAGCAAATTTCTAGGTCATTCTTTCACATCAATCCAACCACACTCTACATGTATATGAGGCTTTGATATATCTCTATTCCAACAGTTATGGTGTTCATGATTGATAGAACCACAAATAATGCAATGATACAAGTTCCAACATTTTGCTTTTACATGACCCGTTCTACCAAAATGACTGGAACATTGTTTCTTCTTTTGCTTCTGCTTCTGCACTTGGTTTTGTATTGCTTTTTCTCGTGCTTTGTTGTCGTTTCTTCTATTTGTAGATAATTCATTTGTTGTCAATGTTTTTTCTTTCACAAATTTGATTTCACCATTGCTTGTGTTTCCTTCATAACCAAGGGCTTCATTTACTGGCCTTATACATATCTCTATGGGATTTTGGATTCCTTTCCCATTCTTTCCTAAAAAATTACCATCAAAACCCATTTTATGCATAATTTTTTAACCAATTCAATTAGTATGCATTTCAAAACAACCAAGTTCATCATCTTCATTATCAGACTTATCTTCAGAAACAACAACATAATCATCATCTTCAATATGAGTTCCATCTTCAAAAATATGACCAATATCATTTTGTTGAGTCTCATAATATGAAACATATACATGTACTTCCTTATCAATCAAATCATTTCTATCAAATGAACTATCAAACTTTGGAAACAAATCACTTATGTAACAAATTGCATCACACAATACTTTTTCTAGTTTCATTTTTCTTACTTCACCTTCAAGTGCTAGCAACACATTTTCCTTTGCCAGTAAGTCTTGTTGCGATGATTCTATCATTTTATCTTTCTTATAATTAAGTTTGAGTAGATAATTTACCTGGTGCAATAAACAAATTCTTTAAAAAAAATGTTCCTTATTGAAATGTCTAGTTTGTTTTGTTTGTTTTGTTTGTGTAGCTTGTCAATTTCATGAAGTGCATCATCAATATCATGTTGAAGAATTTCAATTTCATGGTTAGAATTTTGAAATATTTTCCCTCCTTTTCCCATTTTTAAAAACTTAATGATTCGTTGGGTTGCCAAAAAATGAGCACAATAAACATAGGGTATTGGGTACAACTGATCATGCAACCATCTTTCAAATATAACAATGATAAAGGTGTCTGGTAACATCAAACATACACCGCCAACTTCTCAATCCAACAAATTTTACATAACTTCTTGAAAGCTTCTCATTCACCATGATGATCTCTTATTGACCTAAGCATGAAAATTGACTCAATCTTTGACTATTTTAACGAACAACTTTACTTTGGTACATACTAGATCACCATAACTTTATCTTGTCTCTTTACATAAAAAATGTTTAACTTGACTTTGATTTGCACTCACTTTTAACTTGAAACCAAAATACCATTACTAATAGTGACTAAAACCTTTACAAACCAAAATCCATACCTTTCCATTCCCACTTTTATATATATATATATATATAGATATATATATATAGATAGATAGATAGATAGATAGATAGACTTAAAAATTACAATACAACTTTATATCATGACTTCACTTAACTTACTTTGATTTCACCTTCAACTTTAATTGGACTTTGACATTAACTTGCCCTTGCCCTTACTATTAACAAACTTAAACTTTACCTTGACCTTTTACAAATATCATATCAATTTTGCATCCTTTCAATGATAATAAAAATAAAGACCCTCTTCTCCACTACTCAATTCATAAAAAAACATGAAAATTATAAATATATTCATTTTGGATACCTTCCAAAATTTGGGAGGATGAAGTTTGTGATTTTTAGGCATCCTCTAGGCATATTTTCCAACACCTTTCTTCCATGTCCTAGCTTTATCTATCCAACTTCAAAATAAAACGTCCAACACAAATTAACAGTCAAATTTATAGAAGATTCTTATCTTCTTTCTAGAAATTTTCAAGCCATAGTCACACCAAAACCGAGGGTAGACAGTCACTACAAAATAAGATCTTGTAGGTGGAGGCCCAGTGAAGTCACATGTAATTAAAGACAACCCTAGATAAAATCTTCCATATGTGCTTGAACTAGGACATTGGACTTTGATTTGATTTCCACTTTTCACCTGTCGTGACACCTCTCTCCAAGTATGAAAACAAATGCCACAACAGCCTACAACTGCTGATTTGAAGACATATCGGCTGCACACTTGATTCTTTCATTACAAGTCACCTCTTCTCAAATGCAATCAACCTCTAGACACTAGAAATGCAGTGGGAGGTCTTCACAATATTGGTCCAATGGGAAGGTTCAAATGATTCACAAAAACCTATTCCTGTGCGAAAATGCTCCATCATATTCAGTTTCTATGACTGGTTCTGGTAAATACTGAAACTGTTGGTGGGAATAAAAAAAAACTAGGACAAAGGTGAATGGCATCTAAATATCATGTGGGAGTGAAAATTGAAACGACAAATCAAAATCCGTTTTCAACCTTTAGGAAATGATGCCAACAAACTACCGCAAGATTCTTTAACATTTCTGCATCCCAGGATAAGGAAAATAATCTTGGGTATTTTCATTCTTCATCATTTTTCTACATTCTCATTCACTTCCACAATTCTCCACATGTTTCTCTTATGTGTTTCCTTAATAGTGATGGAAAATAGGTATCATTTTTCCCTCGGACGTGCATCCAATCATATTCCAACAAATATACTCTTCCTTCACTCTTTTTTGGAACTAGAATGAAGAATTGTACTCGGCCAGGCTAAATAGGGACAGATCCTTCACTTTGTGCCCATGGTTGGCAGTGAGTGACAACGAAGAGACAACAACACTTCCTCACGGTAACGAACAATTACTACTCTAATTGGAAACACAACAATGATCTCCACGCGAGATCTAAGAACATATCGCTCTTCCACTAAGTTGTGACCCTTTATATCTTCCTCATGACTACAACTATATAACATAGGATATCTCTAGTCAAACAATTGTTAAACTCAGTTCTTCCTCTTCGCATACACTGCAACAAAAAGTTTCCTTTCTCACTCTTCACCGGGATTTGATACCACATGTTGGAAAATTGAATAGCTCAAACACAAACATACACTTTACATAAATTAACCTACAAGAACATCAATATCCTGAAACCTTACATTGTATTGATCTATAATTTTCTCATGATACAATAGAGTACGAATAGATGACCATAATAATCATGTCATAACAAGAGTGTTTTTTCAACCATCTCCATAACTATCTCCACAACATCTTTCATGAGTATATCCATAATTATCTTAAGTGATGTTCATGAGATCATCATCTCTAACTTCTCTCTTTTTCTTCATCTTCAATTCATACGTACATCTTTGTGGGGATTTCTTTTATCCCCACTTTTAAAAATAGGTACAATGAGGCTTTGAGTCCAAGTTTTTGGGAAGCCTTCTTGGATAGATAAATCAAAGAGCTTATGTATGTGAGGGATGAGGATAAGTCCTCCAATTTTTAATATTTCATCTTAGTAACCTTCGATGTTCTTAGCTTTTCTTTTTGAGAGCCACTTAACCCCAAACTTAATTTCTTCTATAGAAAACACTTCATCCTTTGTAGAGCTATTTGGCATGTTATCCATGACATTAGGGGATGCATACATATTTTTAAAGTAGAAATTATAGTCCTTCAATGGAATCTTGTTATTTTCTTTAGTGTTACAAGTTAGAATTTTCCTCTAGAATTTCTTAGGATCTTTCTTAAATAGGTGCAAAAGCTTCTCTTGCCTTTTATTTATATAGTCCTTTTTTTTGTTTAATTAATGTTTTATCTATTTATCTTATCATATTTTAAATGTGCATTGGAAGCATCCCTAACAATTTTTCGAGCAATTTTACATTCATTATCATACTAAGGGTTAGTTGTATTGTTTTTCTTTTTATGTAAGTACCTCAATAGAGAAATTTTTAATTGGAGTAGAGAGGGTTGTTGTAAAATTATGATAGTCAACTTCAATATTTTTCTAATATGATATGAGTTTTAAAACATTAATTAAGTCTTTTAAGAAGAGATTGACTTTCTGTTTGTCAAAAAGTAATTTCCTTTGGTTGTTAGAGTGCTCCTCAATGGAGATTTTGTGAATGGTAAAGTTAAGATTTAGGGTTAGAGGTCTATGACCAAAGTTTACTATTTGGTTGTGTATGGGGATATGTGATATTACATAATCAACAACATTACTACTGAGCCCATGGATACAAGTAATCCTGTTAGAATTTGTCCACTTATTTAGACCATTTCAAATTATTATATCTTGAGAACTAGATAGCTTAAGTAACTCAGTACCAAACAAATTCTTGATCAGGTCTTTAGAGTTTCTTTGTAAATGTTAGCTAAAACAAGGTCCGCATCTAGCCAAAGAGGATTACGGTTGAAGTCATTACTTAAAATAATAACTTGATTGGATGTGTCTAATTCTATGAGCTTGTTCATTTATTGTTTGATGTGTTTGATATCTAGCTTATTTTCCAAACTATGCATAGACAAATTGCTAATTAGATTTTCTTCTAGTTATGTAATCTTATTCTAAGATTACAATTTTCTACGACCTCTACCTTTCAGATGATTTTTTTTTTTCTTGGCTTTGTTTTTCTATTTCTTGTAATATAGCCTCAAATTTGTGCAACTCAATCTCCAACACTACAATTTTGTTTTCTATCGTTGTCTCAATCCTTTATTCAAAGGATTTAAATTCGTTAAGAAACAATGTTTCCAACTCAATTTTATGTTTGGATTCTCTCTCTTCTCTATGCTTTTATAATGATTCTATATATTCATAAAAAAATTCTAGGGTTATTTTTTTAGGTATCCCCTTTAGATATTTTGGTATATGGGGTGAATTAATCCTGTGCAACATAGAAAAAGGAGCTCAAAAACTTCTATGATCACCCATCATCCTTGGTTTGTTTCTCCCTGCATATGTATCTAAAGACATATACCAGTATGTGTGTAATAGTATTTGAATGATTATACCCTACATTAATATCTATTTCTCCCCACCTTCTCCTTTCTTCTTCTTTGTTAATCTTACCTGAAGATCTCTATGATGGAGTAGGGTGTGGGAGCAACGACAATCTGAATCTGAGCCCAATCCAATGCATGTTCATCCTCTTAAGGGTATCCACATACAAATGTGACTTATACATGGTATATTTTAGGCCCTGTGGGGAATGAGGTTTTTCTCTTTTGAGGGCAGAAGAAAACCCTTCCCCCCTGCTTTGGCAGAATTGTATCACTGTATTCCCAGAATTCCTCATGGTATTTTAATAGTGCATTATATCCTCATGTTGTATCTCTCTCGGGACTGGAACTAATTCTAAATATGCAATCATTTTGGCATGGTATTTAAATATATCTTTGGGATTATTTCCTTCATCCCTCACCCACAAATTCATGCTAAGCCCTTCTTCCCTATACCTTAGGGATTCTATGGCCCTAGCTTCTAAGGCCCAATATCCTTCCTTGAATTTCTTATTTCTTACGAATTTATCATGCAATTTGATTATGTATGGTTGAGCAACCTCTGTATGAAATAAATCCTCCTTCCTTAACTCATCTAGGGAATTAATATGATCTAATATTTCTCTTTGTGCTTCAGATATGTCAATCCCTAACTACAGGGTTTTTCTGAGTGTTTTTATTTCAAATTCAATTCGGAGCATGACTACCTTTACATAAACCAACTCATAATGTGTAAATCCTATAGTTGTATTCCATGTTGTGTTGTATTCCTAGACAAAGGCATAATTGTGAAGTCTAGGAATGTCCAACAATTGTTGTTCTTGGACATGGGTGAATTTTCTGCTGATTTTTAGAGTTTTATCATGGAGGATCTCTATTGTTTTAACTAATGGTTGTTCTATTTCAAGAGTGAGTAAATCTTTCTAGGAGGTATGTTTTGTTATTTATGTGCTTACTTATTGTTTATCATCTTCATTGTCACTTTATTCCTGAATAGGTATAGAGTTGGAATACAGATTTTGCATGTAGTTTGGAATTTAATCATCCTTGTTATCAAGGTGTTCTATGATTTGGATAGTGTTGGGATATATATTATGCATGTAGTTTGAAAGGAATGTGCCCTCGTTTATTTATTTAAAATCTAAAGAAGTTTAAATAGTGATAAAGGATGTGTTGTTGTCCTTATACACACATGGGGTAACGTGGAAGAAACCTTCAATCCACTTGGTGTGTGCTTGGGGGAAAGTCTCGAGTCAAGGTGTTGTCACCCAATCCTCAACTGCTCCATCTAGGCCAACTCCTAGCGAATACAAGGGGGGTAGTCCCTATGAAAAATAAATTTAAGGCTTTATAACTAAGAAAGTAAAAAGCACTTAAGTCTAGGATCACTTAACACTTAGCATTTATCATCATCATAAAGTACTTTGCTCATAAAAAATTCATAAATCAAAGCATACAGTATCTGCAAGATTTAAGAGAAGAAAATAAAGTTAGACAAGCTGCGTAAGTGTAACTGCTCACATAAAATAAATAGATATAATTTTTAACTAGTTCCTTGAAGGGAGTCGTGGGCAGTGTAGATCGAAGATTTTATTAAGGTAAATTTTTTGTTTAATTAGCAAAGAGTGTTTGGGACCTTAGGAGGCTAGCTCTTTGCTTGGACTTGCTGAGAGTTTACCGAAACCCAAATGGTCTCACCAGTAAACTCACCAAAAGTGTTGGATGTACAACACAGATAATCTGTCTTACTTCACAGGTCACTTTTAGGCATTTTCCTCCCAATGAAATAACAACTTCAGAGATTATCCTATTACGCTAGCAAGGTTCAATTACTTGATAAATACTTGAAAGAGATACAACACACGCCTTTCTTTGTAATTGAAATACTTGTACAAACACTTGAAAAAGGAGAGATATAGATTTGCAACAATTATATTTAAGTACCCTTCTTTGTAGTTGAGAGAAAGATTTACAAGATACCTTTAGAAATTTAAACATTATTGCAAGATTATTGAAAAAGAAAAGTACTTGAAGCAAAACTAACTAAGCATGTATGATAGATTTTAAGATTTGGTTAACATGCATGAAATTAAGAGTGTTTGTAGTGTGTTCGATGTACTTAACTTGTTTGTTTTATTAATATATTTTGAGCATGCATCAATCACAAGAAAATAAAACAAACCAACAACACAAATCCCCCTAATGGGGATGGAGAAACTGGGCACAAAGGCCCCACTTTTATTGCACTATTACAATAGATAACCAATGTTCTCTTTGAGATTTTAGCTCTTCAGAAAGAAATGGATCCTTATAATTGGATTTTTTTAGAGAAATACAAGAAAGAGATAGAAAAAATGAAAACTTTGTTTGACGAAGTCAAAACCCCCAGGGTCCCCCCGGGAGCCTTGATTTCCCCCAAAACTGGAAAAATCTCTTCTTGGACATGTTATTGCTGCAAGAAAACAGAAAACAAATGAAGTTAGAAAAAGATGAAAAGAAGTTTCAAGCAATACATATTTTTATCAAAATTTTTGGAAAAAAATTCTAAGGCAAAAATGAGATTTTTTTGGGACTTTTGACATGTACAAATAAACCTAAACTAGGCCCTTTTAGTGACTTATGTCTGCTGTTTTAAAACATAAAACATAAAACCTCTAAATATCTTGATAAATAAGTTGAAACCAAACAATAAATTTGATCTAAGTTCTAAGTGAAAAAGACCAAAAACATTGCTTAAAACTTGACTAGATCTACTCTTTGAAATTGAAAAATTGTAACTTAGATATATAAAACAATGCATGCATACTTTATATGTTTAAAATGAAGTTTATAATTATTCTAAGCAACATGAAAATCAAAGAAAAATATAGGCTTGAGCCTGGAACACTTGGGCTATGGGGTTCTCTTTGATGTGAATAAGAAGGAGATCGATCTTTGAATATCTTGGAAAATGACGGTTGAAACAACAAATTGTCAATCCTCCAAGCTTGAGGAACCTGTAACTATCTACTTCAATACTGCAACAAAATTGTTAAAGTTCTTCCCTACACAACAAAGCTCAAACCTACATGTTAGTTTAACCGAAAACAAAGCATGCAATATAAAAGTCTATGAGATGAGGAAGAAACAAGATAAATCAAACTAGATTAATCTTATTCTACTGTATGATATCATACCTTCAAAGCCTTACAACTTAATCACAAAACTGAAATATAAGATACATATTACCTCATGAAGAAAATTGCATTAGATCAAAGCATCCACACATTTGAGTCCACACACCAAAGATAGATCCAAAGTATTTTATTATTCCAAAAATGATTACAACAATAATACAAATGCTTGCCCAAAGAGAATTAGTTTGAGGAGAGGTAGACCGTGTTTAAATAACATTTTGGGTGAGACTTCAAAAGTAAACATGCACTAGGGTTAGGGTTAGGATTTAGGAAATGCATGGGTGATGAGCGAGTGGTGCACTAGTGAATGGGTAGATGCGTGGGAGATGAGTGTAGTGTATGTGGAGTGGTGGAAGGTGAAGTAAAGTGATGTGGAGTGGAGGGAGAGTGATGTGAGGTGAGAGTGGGAGTGAGTAGGAGTTGAGGGGTATTTAGGGAATGCATGGGCCATTGGGATATGCGCCCTTGCTCTAGGAATGCGCCAACTAGGATGTGGGGTCAAGTTCCCACATTGGGATCTCCCCCGAGTCCATGTCATCTCAAGTAAGTCGATCTTACCTCTATATAACTCGCCTAGGCTTCCATTTGATTGGGGATAGGAGAAAAACATGTTTCAAACATGTTCCTCAGTTCTCCTAAAATATAGGAGATTAATTTAATTACCCATTTTCTGTAATTTTCGAGTAATTTTGATTTTTTAGTGATAATAATCACTTCTTTGTCTCGAAATATGGGAAATAGGGGTTTACATGATACTTTGGACTGGAAAACGACTATAAATATGGCATATGACAATGTTTGATGCCATATTTTTACAATTTATTGACTCAGATTAATAAATTCCATTTTTGCGGGAATTTAATTATTTACTAGAAACTTAAAAAAAAACTATCAAACCTAGCCGCAATTTCCAAATGACTCAATCAATATGTCCTATTATGAGCTCATATACATTTAGACACTAGATATTGTATTTTCCATTCCAAGACTTGATCGCCAGTACATACTTCATCTCTGGAGCTAGTCTTCTGAGTGAAAAAACTTAGAAATTATTTAATCGCTCATAGAGGCAAGCAGAAAAAATAATTAACAAGTAGAAAAAAAAACTCCAAAGTATGTGCTCACTCCTAGGTCTTAGGTGGCCAATAGCCTTTTACAATATCTCATACTTAGGAAATGTATTACAATGGTGGAAATGCAAGAAAAAGGGTTCTTTTACAAGACCGACTGAATTCTGAGCTCTGTCATATGAGCACTGATTGCTCATTTTTTGGTGGCTCTTCAACAAATCCATCTTGTGAAAACTGGTGGATAACATTGGCTCCATGTTGGGACATGTGGTTGATCTATAAATTTGTAGGATACCATGCGAGAATCCAGAATTATGCTTCCTGCATCATGGGCGCATGTCAACAATCATATCCTTATAAAACCAACATTAAACCCAATTTGCAACAATATACATATAATACAACAAAAACATATATACATGTGGATATAATACAAGAAAAGTGTTAGTATACATGTGCATATAATACAAAAAATAAATGTTGTACATAAAATACAAATCATAATGTACAAAGATAAGTGTTAGAGAGTATGATATAGTAGATGCCCCCATGGGCATCAGATGACCTCTGTGAAGAACAACTTGAGTAGATGGTCGTTGAATGGAAGGGCCAAATTCTCACCATCCAACCTGTTTAGGTAAAACAAATTCTTGCTAGCTGAACTCTGTATAATATATGGACTTGTCCATAAGTTTTCAAACTTCCCATGGTTACCTGGATTTTCCCTTCTTTTATCCCAAAGAAGGACCGTGTCCCCTCCTGAAAAACTCTCTATCGTGACGACTTGTCAAAATTATTTTTTACCTTGTTCTGATTTTTTATGCTTTGATCCAATGATTTTCATCTGATTTTGTCTAAATCTATCAACTAATCAATCCTATTCTACTGGAAATCCTCATCTAGACCATACTCTTGAACAAACTGATACACTGGAAGCTTTAGGTGAACTGACAAGGTGGCATCAAGACCATAGAAAAGCTCGAAGGGGATTTTATTGGTGGAACTCTTTTTTGTTATTCTGTCCACCCATAATGAAAACTTTATTTTGTTGTCCCATGACCTCTTATTATCCCCTACCGTTTTCTTGAGAATATTCATCAATTTCTTATTGTTGTATTCAACAAGAACATTACCTTGGGGATAATATTTTGAAGAGTGGGACAACACAATTCCATACTTAAAACAGAACGCAGATAAATATGTAGAACTAAAGCCCTTGGTATTATCAGTGGTAATATTGGCGGGCACACCAAACCGAATGATTATCCTATCTTCAAGAAAATCCATGACCACTTTGTCGGTTGCATGCTTAGTGGGTATTGCTTCTATCCACTTAGTGAAATAGTCAGTGGTTGTAATTATCCAAGTAAAACCATTACTTGAATTGTCTTTGAACTGACCTATAAAATCAAGCCCCCACTGTCGAAAAAGAGATTTGACAACCACAGGCTGAAGAGGCAAGGCGGCTAGATTTTGCTTCCCTGAAAATATACGACACTGTTGACAACCCTTGACCATTTTGTGTACATTTGAGAAAATTGTCGGCCAATAATAACTTGCTCTAAGGATTTTGTGGGCGGTAGTTTTAGCCACATAGTGTCCACCACAAAATCTTGAATGGAAGTCAACCAAAAGTCTCTTAGACTCTAGCTCATCAACACACCTAAGTATCACTCCATCGGGGTTCTTCCACCCCAAGCCGTCTTGAATGATATACTACTTTGTTGCATTCAACCTTAAATCCCTCCTCTTGTGACCAATCAAATGACTTGGGCAAGTAAGGTTTGAGAGAAAGTATATGATATTTGCATACCATTGGTGTTGTTCTAACTTTTGAAGCTCTGATGACAAGGTTGGCCTAATTTGCTTGTTTTGGCATACTAAGTCCAACACTTGTTCATTTCCTTTGGTGAGCATTTGAGCTAAACCTTGACCTTTGATCAACTTTGTGGGTTTGATTTCTAAGTCATATTCTTGAATTTTAGAAACCCACTTTCCTCTATCTCCCAAACAATCTTGTTGTCCAAGGATGTCCTTTACTGCTGTGTGAGGGACATACCCCACAATATTTGAATAGCCTATGTAGACTCAGAAATGTTTGAGAGATTTGACTAAGGAATATGATTGCTTTTCCATACTAGTATAGTTAAGCTCTGAATTATGTAATGCCTTACTCATAAACGCAATGGGTTTCTCCTAACCCTCATTATTCTTCTGGAGAAAAACCCCTGCAATAGTGTCCTTAGATGCAAAGGAAAAGATTTGAAAATCCTTTAAATAATCCGAACTAATTAACACTGGTGATTTTCCAATTGCATTCTCAATAGTTTTAAAAGAAATATTTCCTTCTTCTGACCACTCATACTTATCATCTTTCTTTAGAAATTTAAGGAGTGGTTTCATTAACTCAACTAAGTTAGGAATAAACTGTCTGACGAAGTTTATCTGTCCAAGAAAGGATTGAAGGGATTTCTTAGTTGGGGGTAAAGTAACCTTTTGTATGGCTTCGACCCTTTTGGGATCCATTTTTACCCTGTCTTCTGCTATGATGTGACCTAACAACATACCTTTGTTAACACTGAAGATGGACTTAGCTGGGTTCGAGGAGATACCATATTTTTGGCATCTTTCAAAAACTTGTCTAAGATGACTTATGTGATCTGATCTTTTCTTGGAAAATACTATTAGGTCATGCAGGTAGATTTCTATGATTTTTCCCATTAGTCCATGAAAGGAAAAATCCATGGCTCTTTGAAAAGTGGCACTTGAATTAAGTAATCCAAAAGGCATCATTAGATACTCAAAAGTGCCCCAAGGAGTGGTGAAGGTATTCATGTTTTGATCTTCCTTCCTCACCAAAACTTGGTTATAGTCTGAGAAGCCATCCAACATGGAAATAATCTTAGAAATAGTTACCCTTTGAATTAGGGTCTCCATGTTGGGTAGGGGATAGTTGTCTTTAATACAAGAAAGATTCAAGTTTCTAAAGTCAATACATAATCTTACCCCCCCATTGTTTTTCTCGACAACAACTAAATTGGAGCACCAAGATGAATGTCTAGTTGGAGCAATGATTCCATCATCCAACATCTTTTTTAAATCGGCTTGAACTAGAGGTGCCAACTTAGGATTTATTCGCGTAAGTTTTTGTCTGAAAGGTTTTGTGTCATCTTTGAGAGGGATAGTGTGTTGAAACACATCTTCTTTTTATGATTTAAGTTCATCATAGGTGAAAGAAAACACATCCCTATACTCTCGGACTAAACTGATCAATTCCTTTCTTTCCTTTTTTGTAGTTCCTTTTCCAATTTTTATCATCCTTGGGACTTGTTATGTCCCAGTGTTGATTGCAATATATTTGTTAGGCTTTATTGTTCCTTTTTTCTTTTTGTACATGTCATGCCTGTCAAAAAATTCTTCTAGGGAAGCTATACCAGTGGGTACTGGATTTTTGATGGGATTTTCCTCTTCAACATATTCCTTGCCTTCCTCTTGGTAGATGACATTAAAATATGAGAATTATCCTATGTTATGGATGAACCTTAGAACTTGTTCATCATCCTTGAAAACCTGCCAAATGGTCAACATTATCTTGGACAAATGGCCTAAATATTATCTCCAACTTACCTTCACCCTTCATAAAATCTTCTGAGGGTTGTAGGGTAGAAGCTGCTACAGCTAGACTATCAACCACGTTGTTTTGTTCTCTAGGGATAACAATGAGGTCCATGGCATCAAAGAATTCCATGGTATCCCATATAACATTTTTTTATCTTCTAATCCTCTCACTTTTGCATGCATACTTGTTCTTTACTTGGAGAATCACTAAGTCTGAGTCACCCTTTATATTGAGAATTTTGATACCTATGTCCTTAGCGATTTCTAACCCTATAAATAGTGCCTCATACTCTGCCACATTATTAGTTGCCTCAAACTCAAGTCTGAATGCAAAATTGTAAGTCTTTTCTATTAGATATTTTAACACAATGCCTGCCCCTTTTCCCAATCTAGAGTGAGCTCCATCAAAACTCATTTTCCAAGCTTTATTGCTAACTTTTTTATCTTTGAATTTTTCTTGAGAAGGAGCTACGAAGTTGGAGCATATGGAGAAGTCACCTAAATCAGACACTTGGAAAAGAAACTCATTAAACTGCTCTTTAGGGTCTTCTATGTGATACTTCCTTTCAGTTTCCCTAAAGAGTCTGAAATTTTCAGTTGAAGGAGGAGGGTATGGAATAGTAGCAAATGTCAAATACATATTCAAACAACCACCCATATGAGCTCCCCATTTCCTAGATAATAGCATCCCCCATGCATCTGGAACATCTATAACAAGGACATCCATATTGAATGCAAAGCTAGGATGGAAGGCTAGCTTGAATGGGAGATCTATTATTATTCTATGTGTTTCTATTTCTCTTGAGTCCATGTCACACACATTCTGATAAGGCCTTGTGATTTTTAGACCTAACCTTTGCATAATTCCTTTTGTGATAATGTTTGATGAATCCCCTGAATCATACATGCAATTGTGTAGCCATTGATCATTTATTTCAAGCGAGACAAAGAAAGGAGGATTTTCTTCCTTAGTCCTATCTTTGCTTGTTAAGACCACTGGAGGGTATTCATGTTGTTCCTTAACCTTTTCTGACTCCTTTGGAGAAAGTTCATTACTTGGGACAACTTTATTACTTGAAATGACTTTATTGCTTGGAGGATCTATAGCTTGCAGAAGCTTTTCTTTCTGTGAAGGAATTTTGAGGATATCAAACAGTGAAACCAATACCTTTTCATTTACTATCCAACTACCTAAATCAACATTTAGATTTGCAATTGGAGTTTGTGTAGGAGTAGTTACCTTTGGAAAGTTTGTTTGAGAGTTGCTAGTTCCTTCTTTTCCTTTCCTTTGGTAGACAATTCCTCTGTGCCTTGCCATTTATAAGATATGCTCATTTGTAGGTTTGTGACCATACAAATTAGTCACATTATCATATTCCTCAACCACTTTGTTTTCTTTCTCACTACTCTCTTGCATTTGAAGCCAATAATCCATAGATAGAGGATGAGTTTCACCAAAATTATCGATGTGGTTGGCATTTCTGGGCCGACCTACATAGTTGCTTATTTGAGGAAGGCCTCGTTCATTAATATGACAAAATATTGGACAAGTAGAATCCTCATGAAAGTCTTCACATGCTCTACAGAAAGGTGGTGCTTCTTCATGAACCACATTATTGGACTCTAATTGATTGGGTGGCCTTTGGTCTTGAGGGAGACCTTTTCTCTGCCACCTATCATTATTTGTCCTAGGTTGAAACCTATTATTTTGTGACCTTTCCATTGCTATCAACCTATTTTGCATGGCACTAAGCTGTGTAACATGGGTATCTTCCATTCATTTGACCATCTCAGTAATGACCTTTAGGGGGTTGAAATTCAGGTCTTTATTTTCGGGAGCTATAGCCGCAACCTTGTCCTTAGCCTATGTTTTCCTAGAAGTATTGCCTCTACTAAAACCAAGAATGTTGGACTTGCCTGAAGCCTGCATGTTCTTATCTATTTTGATTGCTATCTCTTGAGCTGACTTGAGGTTGAGGGGTTCCTTATATCTAAGATGGTATCTCATTTCCCCTCCAAAGGCCTCGACATAATAGATTAGGATAGCGTCATTAGGAGGCTTGATGTTAGTGTGCACACTGGATACAAGTTCATTAAATTTCTGATTGAACTCATCCATTGTTTCATTATCATTTTTCTTGATTGAGTTAAGGGCTTCTAACAACTGACGATGATCTTTCTTTCCCCCCCACTTTTCTATGAAGACATCTATAAGATATTTGAGCGTTTTGAATTTGTTGTCAAGCATATCTTCATACCAATCTAAGGCAATATCTTCTAAGGATAAGACAAATAATTTCATCTTGACATCTTCATAATCATGGGTTGCACACCATTTGTTAGTACATCTCATGAAAGCTTTGATATGCATTTTGGCTGATATAGCATTATTACCCTAGAAACTTGGAAGCTTTTCTATGGATTTTTCAAGGAGAGCATGTAGATAATTATTAATTGCAGTAAAGTCACATTTATTATAGATAGAAATTTATGAAGTAAAGATTTTATTGGTAAAGAGCAAATGGATATCAGAAATGGACTCTGTTCCTAAATGACTAAGTACTCTACGATAAGAGGCTTTGGCTAACCTCCTTAAATAAACCTTTTCAGGTTCAGGAATGAGGTTAATTAGGCCTTTTGAGTTCCTCCTAGTAGAATACTTAGTTAAATTGGAAATAAGTGGAGTTTCCAGATGGTTGATTCTATTTCTGATAAAATACAAGAATCAAAAAAGAAAACTAAGTAAAACTAAAAGGAAAAACAAGTCGTGACCCGGGAATAGAAAGGTTTATCCCCGACAATGACACCAAAAATGTTGTCTTCCTTATACACACCTGGGGTAACGTGGAAGAAACCTTCAATTCAATTGGTGTGTCCTTGGGGGAAAGTCTCGAGTCAAGGTGTAATATCCCCAAAAATAAATTAATATTAAGTCTGAAAATGCTTAGGAATTTATTTCCGTTTTTGGTAAATTTGAAATTGGAAAATTATTTCCATTTATGGTAATTCTGAATTTCAAATTTAGTTAATTGTAAATTATGATTATGGTTGTTGGGAAAAGATTTGATTTGTCCCAACCAACTCTTTGACTATGACACTTGTAACAAACAAATATTTTTATATTTATTGTTGATAGACAAATGGAACAACCAGGTTGAAATAAACTGACCATGACTCCATGAGTGGGGAACATGTTGGAACTACCTTAGGGATGAATGTTACAAGTGTCAAATAAGGAATTTGGCCATTGGCAGCCCTTGAAAATCAAGGATTTTTAAGGCTGCGAAAATTCCCAAGGGGAAAAGACCTAGGCACAAATTCTTTTGGCATATATAGCATATGGGAGGAGGCAGGACATTGTCTAGTATGCTGGGGGAAAATAATTAACACTTGTTGTTATGAACAATACTTTCTGAGTGTGAGGAAAGGAGAAGTTTTCTGAAACTGAATAAGGACTATAGCTAAGGAGAAGTTATGGAGTTCACCCTCATGGACTCATGGTCATGCTAGGGTGTGAACAGAGCAAGTAGATTGGATGTTTTGTTCTAACGTTGGGGGGAACTTGGTTGTTCCATTTGTTGTTCGGAAACTTACTCACATGTGTCCATCTACTCTTTCTCTGATCGAATTTTATTTTGATTAATGGCTGATAGAATACATCTACTTAATTCTGGATGAATGTTTCTATTGCTTAAATTACTGATGGAATGGAATAAATTGTGGGATAAACCCTTCCAGTTTTAATTGTATTCGTTGAGTAAACTTTTTGTGTGTGTTAGTCATGAATGGAACTGAATTTTGTAAATATATTGCAGGATGCATCTAAGTTAACAGGATTAGTACCATATTACTTCTAACATCAAAGACATGTGATTATGTATGTGAAGGAAATCAACTCAAGGAAAATAATTAGACTATACAAATGCTAAATAAAGTTATGGAATTGGACATGAGATTTAAATATATATATATACCTATATTGTTGTAAGTAAATACACAGAACCATATTACTTAGTTAAAAATATCAGACTGTGTACATGACAAGACAAGACATAGGATCGATATCTGTATCTGATAGGAATAACCATATAGATATATATGGAGATATATACAAATATATAGTTGTTGTACATAACTTTTCATAACTACTGAACATCTAACGACTCATACCATAAGATTATCCATGTTGGTTACATGAGAAAATTGAGTAAATCTTCCATCTTTATGACTATGCCAATAGCATAAAATTGTACAGTTCAAACAAAGTGTTTTATTTTGATATACAATAACGCAAGAGTGAAAGGCTCGGTGAATTAAAATACATAAAACATGTTTCATATCCCTGAGACAGACCAATATTTAACTAAGTTTTCAACTCTACATAACACTGTGCTTATAAATATGAAATAGTGAAATCCTATGACAATATGGGGTTTCCTCTATGTCTTTTCTTTAAAATTGGAATATACAAATAACCAACTGTAATAGGATTATGGTAGAAATTCCCACAATAACAGTATTCTAGGACAAAACCGTTTCATTCGATAGAACTTGGAATAATAAATTTTGAGAGCGCTGTAAAATGGAACCCACATACCTTTTGCACAAGACAATGTCCTAGAATCCGAAGACTTCGAATGCGCACAAATCCTGTAAGGAGAACAAGAAAAATATAATTAGTATTTAGTTGAAAGTAAACACAATTTCAAATACTGAATGTAGAATAAATTACCAGGGTAAAATGTTTACAAAAAGAGACAACACGGATGAAAATTCAGACTTCACTTAGCTTGTAGTTCTAGGAGCAAATGTCGTCTTTCCTCCTTGCATCCATGAGAAAATAATCCACAGACCCGAACGGGTGGAGTGGGCCAAGGATTGTCTGATGGGTACCCTCGCAGTTGAACATGGGTCCCATCATTAGATTATAGTAATCAATCTTTAATCCATCATTTTCAGAAAGAAAGTAAATAATTAACATCCTAAAAACCAGAATAAATAGTAAAGAATGTACAGTATAAAACGTGACCTGCAGAGTTTCTCGATTGGCCATAGAATAAGGTTACGAGTCTTTTCATCAAAACTATCTTGGAAATAAATACAAGGCAATCGCGGACAGAGTCCTGGACAAAACTAGGTTTTCTTTTCTTGATGCGATTTAAGTAAAAAAAACGAATAAGACATCCAAATCTGTAGAATAACATGCAAGGGTAATTCCTCGGTTATGTCCCAAAGCTCTGAAATAGAGATACACAACCAGAGTATTATACTATATTATTACTTATATAAATTCTTGGTAGAGTAAGTAGAGTAACTTTAGTTAAAAGACATACTTATAGAACTCGCTATAACCGTGGAAAATTGTCTCATGATTCTTAAACCCTCTTACCATGTAATTTTTTGGGATACGATGAGAATATTACAGGCCAAGTGTTATGAGCATATACTCAGGCAAGAAGATACTATGTTCTTACAGTGGGAAGGGTTACAAAAAGAAAATGTGTCGTGCCAACTCTAAAATGAATCAAAACCTTGGCAAGCACTGAGTTGTGTATCCTAAGAAAATTAATAGATTGAAAAATTTAGAAGACTTCATTAAACAAAATGCAGAGCTACACGATGTCTTCTTAACCATAATTAAAAACTCAAAGGCAAGAAAATCATAAGGAAAATTCCCTTCCACACATTTGAAAAACCCTGTTATTAACTCAGGTAGAAAACCCAAGAAAAATCCATGAAGTATACAGTTAAAACCAAGAACATATAAGGAGTTAGGCTGAAGCAACAGGATCTCCAAAAGGCTCAACAAAGGACTATCCTCTATATCAGGCGCGGAAACACTAAGAACTCAGAGCAAGAAATGAAGACATACAATAAGCCTCCCTTATGCTTATGACTGAACTGGAGAAGTGGACATCCTCGACCCTTTAACACTTTCATCCCAGAATTGTCTACGGGTTTGGCACAAAGGAAACGACTGTCACATATCACAAGGGTTCCTAAAAGAATACTGATACATATGGTAAGGATGAAACCAAAGTAAAACCCTAAACCCTACTGGGTGAAATGCCAATGCCAAAAATCTATACTCGACCACGGAAGACAGTCCAGTCGTCCTATTAAGAGTTTTTGAAAGGACTGATATACACAGTAATTTTTATAACACAGAGACTTCAAATATAAATAACCAAAAGATCTTACCTCCCTTAAGGTGGTGTCTGGTGGGTGTGATCTACCAATCATTTTTCTCCACCAGAGTAAGCCAACATCATAGACGTTGGCCATGCCACAAAGAAGAACAGTAACAGGGTTAACTTTGAACATGTTTTGCAAAATACACAGAGCCAATGCGAAGAATGAAACAATAGTCTTAGAAAAACCTTCCGTCGATTATTTCAATGAATTTAATGACAAGTTGTAGCTAGGCCATGTGATTAGGGCAAGCTGGAAAAATTACAATGGGAACAGTAAATAAGTGATGTCCCCAAGGAGGTGTTTTACAAAATTCCATAAATGTCGTTGGCAGGATTCATTTACACCATGACAGTCATATCTATGACAACCTCGCATCAAACTTATGGAAATCGTAATGACAGTTAGTGTTGGGCTATAGTTTAGCCTTCTCTTCCAGTTTAGTCAGAGTTCTATTCTTTACATCGAATTATGTTAGCCTTGTGCCAGGGTTAGTGTTAATGAGAATGGTAAATAACCAGGAACGAGCAACATGTACAGACCGTTTAGTTACAACTTTGCTAAGACTTAACACCTTCACGTACTGAATTTCGTATTGGTAATAACTCGTTCAATAAATACCCTTCACACATGACTGAGGGATTGATTCATTACATTTGAACTAGGGTCGTTATATGCATTGATGTGTTTCCATAGTATGTCTATAAATTGCGGGACTAGAATGCATATTCCATGGTGAATATATATATACACACACACACACACATATATATTTGATTAAGTAATTAAGCTACATTCCACCTTCCTTGAGATTAGTATTGAGGTAGAGTCTTTCATTTAAATTTGTTCAAGGACATGGTGAGTGTAAATGGTGGAAATTAAAAAGGGTAATATAATCACCTTATAGTATAATTAAGAAATGTTTGGAGAAGTAATGGAAGCATTGAATAATTCTAATGACCCTAAGATTTTTTTTTTTAATGGGTAAATTTGGGGAACATTACATATGGTATCAGAGAAAAGGTTACAACACTTGGACCTTAAACAGGGCCAAAAATATTTGCTTAGCACATGTTTTCTGTTTTACGAAAAACTAACAAAACAATTACCGTTACAAACAGAAAAAACTTTATTTATGTTGTGATCATGGCAGCACAGAATGAAGCGCATATCAGAATCGAAGAGAATCCTGAGCATAGAACTCCTGAAGAACAGAGGAAAAACAAAGATGAAATTTCACCTACCGAGGTTTTGGAAACTATGAGAAATCTCATTGTGCAACTGCAAGTTTTCAAGGCAGACAATGAGAAACTGAAAAAAGCACAACAAGAACAGCAGGAAATAAATGAAGTATTGCTATGAAGAATAGTAACAAATAAGATTCCAAAGGACAATAACCAGGAAGAATAGGTCAGTAAAAGGGCCTCCAAGAATTATGGTCCTGAAGCAGAAAAAGGGGACAACTCTTCTGAAGGTACACCATCAGCAAAAGGTAAAAAAACCACAGGAAGGAAAAGGAAACAAGTGGATCACTTGGAGGGAGACTTTAAGAAAATCAAACCCTCCACCTTTGACGAGGAATCCAGGACAGGGGAGGAGGCTGAAGCATGGTTACTAGACATAAAAAAGTATTTCTAGATCTACAACTATTCTAGCAATATGAAGGTCAGAATGGCCATCTATAACCTGAAAGGAAAAGAAAGCATATGGTGGCAGGACCTGAAGTTGGCCAAGGGCCTAAAAGAAAAACAAATGGAGTGGCCGGACTTTAAGAAATACTTTAAGAAAAAATATTTATCTAAAATTTACTATGAAAGAAAAACCAAAGAGTTTTATGAGCTATGACTCGGTCAAATGGCTATGGATGACCTGATAAACAAATTCTTGGAATTATTAAGGTTCGTGCCTTATATCCGGGAGGACAAAGTAAAAATCTAGCGGTTCCTAAGTTGTTTACCAAAGTCCTATAAGGACAAAATAGAATTCAACAACCCCAATTCCTTAAGTGAAGTTTTCAGGAAGGCCCGAATGTGTTACGACCAATACAAATAGTGGTCAAAATTTCCCAAGGCTTGGAAAGACAAGAAACAAGACCGAATGAACCAGCGAAAGAAGGTATATCAGCCAACCCCTTTCCAGAATGCAGCAAAGAGTTTTCCCAGGAAATATTTTCACTCCAACAACCAGAACACCCAAGGAGGTGGTAAACCAGTTAATCTAGGAACAAAGAAGTTTGGAGATAGCCTCCATGAACCGTTCAAATGTTGGGAATGTGGAGAACCTCACTTAAGGAAGAATTGTCCATGTTTGACTTCAACAACCAGGACTACGGTTCACAACCTACAGGAAGCCTCTACGGTGGGAGATGTGGGCAGAAGTTTAAATCAAATCAATGCAATCATGGATGGTCAACAAGATGATCACTAATCCACTGTAGTGGAAGTTGAAGGTTTTTGTTTTAATTGATCCAGGAGCTACTTTGAGTTATATTTCTCCTGGTGTAGTGGATTCAAATAAACTTAAGAGAACAAGACATGCAAAATCTTGGCTAGTACAACTAGCAACATGAACAAAAAGAAAAGTATCTGATTTTATTTCCGACTGTGAGTTCAGTTTAGGTGGTCAAAACACAAAGATAAATCTGAATATTCTACTGTTAGGGTCTTATGATATAATTATCAGAATGGACTGGTTAGAAAGGCATAAAGCAGTTTTAGATTGTTATGAAAAATTACTCAAGTATAAAGACGAAAACGACACTATTAGGACAATACAAGACATACAAAAACCAGTCTCAGTTAGGCAGATTTCAACAATGAAATTTAAGAAGTGCATGAGAAAGGGTTGTTAGATTTATGCTATCCAAGTGCCAAATATATTGGAAAAATAAAACAAACTTAGCTTAGAGGATTTTTTCATCTTGCATGATTTTAGATATGTGTTTGTTGATCAGATACCTGAATTTTCCCCAAGGAGAGAGATAGACTTTTCTATCAATCTACTACCTGGTTCAACTCCTATATCTAAGGTACCCTACTGAATGAGTTTACCCGAATTAACAGAATTAAAGATTCAACTATAAGAATTGTTAGACAAGGAATACATCCGGCCAAGTGTCTCACCATGGGGAGAACCAGTCCTTTTTGTTAAAACAAAAGACAGAACTCTAAGATTATGCATTGATTACATACAATTAAACAAAATGACTATTAATAACAAATACCCCTTACCTAGAATCAATGATCTGTTCGATCAAGTAGGTGGGACAAAGATTTTTTCTAAATTGGATTTAAGATCTGGTTATCACCAGGTTAGAATAAAAGATGAGGACATAAGTAAAACAAAATTTAGAACAAGATATGGGCATTACGAATTTGTGGTTATACCATTTGGTCTCACTAACGCACCAACGATATTTATGTGTTTAAAGAATGACATTTTCAGTCAGATAAGTTTGTTTTGGTATTTATTGATGATATCCTAGTGTATTCTAAAACAGAAGAAGAACACGAAGAACATCTAAGGATAGTACTGCAAACTTTAAGAAAACACAAACTGTATGCTAAATTCGAAAGGTGTGACTTTTATCAAAAGAAAATATAGTACCTAGGACATGTAATATATGAAGAAGGTATCGCAGTCGATCCTGAGAAAATAAGATCCATCATGGAATGGTCGATCCCTAAAGACGTAGCAGACATCCGATCATTCATGGGAATCACCGGATATTACTGTAGATTTATAAAGGGATTCTCCAAGATTGCATACCCTATCACATCATTACAAAATAAGGAAACCGAGTTTAACTGGTTATAGAAATGTCAGGAAAATTTTAATAAGTTAAAGAAATTGTTAACAACCGCACCCATTTTAAAGGTAGCATATCTGTACAATGACTTCATAGTCTGTGTGGATGCGAGTAAAGAAGGTTTGGGAGGTGTCCTAACTCAAGAAGGGCACGTTATTTTTTATGAGTCCCGAAAACTAAAAGAGCATGAACGAAACTACGTCACTCATGACTTGGAGTTAGTTGTCGTCATCCACGCATTAAAGATGTGGAGACATTATATAATGGGCAAAAAATTTATTTTGTTAACTGATAACAGTGGAGTGAAATTTTTGTTTAGTCAACTAGACCTTAATGCAAGACAAGCAAGATGGTTGGCCTTCTTAAGCGAATTTGACTTCAAGGTAAGACACTTCAAGGGTAAGGAAAACACGGTAGATGATGCTTTAAGTAGAATAATTCATGGGTTGTTTGAAATAAACATTAGCAGGGATGAAAGCGATCTTGAGCAGAGGATAAAGGCTGCAAGTAATAATGATGAAAATTACATTGAAACAGTGTCAAATTTACGAAATAATGCATAAAATTTAGACATAACAGATCTGAGTTTGGACAAAAATGGCCTACTAAGATTTAAAAATAGATTATACATACCATATTCTGCTAAATTAAAGTTAACAATTTTGGACAAAGTACACAAGAAACCATACTCTGGTCATCCGGGATACCAGAAAACGGTAACAACACTATGAAAGTTATTTTATTGGCCTAATATGAAGGGCGAAACAACATAATGCTTATCTAAGTGCCAAGATTTTCAACAGGTGAAAGCTAAACACCAACATCCAGTCGTCCTATTACAACCTCTACCTATGCCAGAATGGAAATGGGAGACTATATCAATGGATTTTATTACAGGTTTTCCTAGAACTCAAAAACAAAATGATTCAATTATGGTAGTAATCGATAAGCTTAGTAAGTCTGCACACTTTATTCCTGTAAAGTCTACTTTTAAAGCTATTAAGATCGCTGAAATATTCATGAAAGAAATTTTTAGACTGCATGGTATTCCTAAAATGGTGATTTCGGATAGAGACATAAAATTTACATCTACATTTTGGAAAGAATTGTTTGCAGGGTGAAATACTAACTTGAATTTCAGCAAAAGCTATCATCCACAAGTGGATGGGCGTACTGAACAGACAAACCAAATCGTGGAATATATGCTACGAATGTACATAAGGAAAAAGCCAAGTAAGTGGGAAGACTACCTGCACTTGGTGGAATTTGCGTACAACAATGGTTACCAGACATCAACTAAAATGAGCCCCTTCGAAGTATTGTATGACAGAAAGTGTACAAATTTGATTAGCTGGGATAACCCAGTTGACAGACTCATGGTGGGACCATAAATGCTCCAGGAAATGGAGAATACGGTAAGAAAATTACAACGGAATTTTAAATAAGCACAGGACAAACATAAAAGTTATGCAGACCTGAAAATAAGACACCAGGAATTCCAAGTGGGAGACCACGTTTATTTAAAATTCAAAGCCAGAAGAAGTTCACTAAAGCTAGGAAAATGTTCCAAGTTTTCACCCAGGTGAAACCAGAAGGCAAGTTTCAAGAGGAACCTCTACGCATTCTGGACATGAGAGAAATAGCATACAGAACAAAACCATCACCCAGGTAAAAGTGCAATGAAAGCACTTTATCCCTGAGGAGGCCACTTGGGAATTGGAAGGAGATTTTCAGAAATCTCATCCAACCCTGTTCTAAGAAAGGAATGAACATTGAGGACAATGTTTCACTGAAGGGGAAAGGATGTAATATCCCCCAAAATAAATTATTATTAAGTTTGAAAATACTTAGGAATTTATTTCCGTTTTTGGTAAATTCAAAATTGGAAAATTATTTCCATTTATGGAAATTTCGAATTCCGAATTTAGTTAATTGTAAATTATGATTATGACTATTGGGAAAATATTTGATTTGTCCCAACCAACTCTTTGACTATGAAACTTGTAAGAAACAAATATTTTTATATTTATTGCTGATGAAAAAATGGAGCTGCCAGGTTAAAATCAACTGACCATGACTCCATGAGTGGGGAACATGTTGGAACTAGCTCAGGGTTGAATGTTACAAGTGGAAAATCGGGAATTTGGCCATTGGAAACCCCTTAAAATCATGGATTTGTAAAGCTGTGAAAATTCCCAAGGGGAAAATACCTAGGCACAAATGCTTTTGGCATATATAACATATGGGAGGAGGCAAAACGATGCCTAGTATGCTAGGGGAAAATAATTAACACTTGTTGTTATGAACACTACATTCTTAGTGTGAGGCAAGGAGAAGTTTTGTGAAACTCAATAAGGACTATAGCTAAGGAGGAGTTCTGGATTTTTCCCTCATGGACTCATGGTCAGGCTAGGGGGTGAACGAAGAAAGTAGATTGGTTGTTCTGTTCTAAGGTTGGGAGGAACTTGGTTGTTCCATTTGTTGTTCGGAAACTTACTCCGATATGTCCATCTACTCTTTCTCTGATCGAATGTTATTTTGATTAATGGCTGATAGAATACATCAACTTAATTATGGATGAATGTTTATGTTTCTTAAATTACTGATCGAATGGAATAAATTGTGGGATAAACCCGTCCAGCTTTAATTGTATTCATTGAGTAAACTTTTTGTGTGTGTTAGTCGTGAATGGAACTGGATTTTGTAAATATATTGGAGGATGCATCTAAGTTAAACACGATCAATACCATATTACTTCTAACATCACACACATGTGATTATGTACGTGTAGGAAATCAACTGAAGGAAAATAATTAGACTGTACAAATTCTAAATAAAGTTCTAGAAGTGGACATGATATTTAAATACATATGTATACCTATATTGTTGTAAGTAAATACACATAACCATATTAATTAGTTAAAAATATCACACTGTGTACATGACAAGACAAGACATAGGATGGATATCTATATATGATAGGAATAACCATATATATATATATATATATATATATATATAATGGGTGAAATCATGAAGGTGGGTTACACTTTTGCTTGTTTTATGAGAAAAAAAAATTGTATTTTCACAAGTTATTCAACTTCCGACATATAAAAGTATTTTTTTTATTTAGAATTTCACTTTACAGTAAAAACAAAACTTGTGAAGAATTGTGTTAGCTTTCCAATGACTATTTTTCATTTTTTTTTTATCACGATTTGATATATCAATTTGACAATTGTTTAACAATATGTTTCTTAAACATGAAATGAATGATAATGAGTTACTTATTTCTACAACAATGTATATATTATTAAACTTATGTTTTGAAGAAACAAAATATACTGCAACAATATACAAAGACTCTAT
>SNQJ01S0002189.1:288902-337221 GCA_010110895.2 Picea sitchensis
CTTTGTGCTTGCAGACATCTTGTACTTTCGACAACAAAAATAAGCAAAAATTGAAAATGCTTGAAATCAAATTTTGACCTTACCAGGAGGTGCGCTTGGCTGAGGTGAGTAGCTTGGTGTTCTCAGATCTAAGAAAATCCAATTTTTACCCCGTCAAATCTGATCTACGGATTTCTGGACTGGTGCTTCCGATACTTCTGGTACTCTGGTACTTCTGGTACTCTGGTGAAACTAGGGTTTCACTTTCCGGAAGATACATCCACTGAAAAGGTGCGCTCTAGGTTCCAAATTGATCCTTGGGGGAGGGTTCAACTTTCTAGGAGGTTAGGGAGCTGAAAATAGATACTTTTTCAAAACCCTAATTTGTAGGTGTTGTAGCAGTGACATTTTTCCTCTTGCAAATAGTGTTTCCTTCAGGTTGGCTCTGATACCATGTTAATGTTTATGCCATTATTATATTTCTTTTCATTTCAATAGATAAGAGCATAATAAGAACAAGATCACCGAGAAATACACATTCACAAGAGACACATCATTTATCCTGGGAAACCCTCTAGGGGGAGAAAACCCAACAAAACTTCCTTATCATAAATAGCTTAAACAATGTTCAAGAGATAACTCAAACTAATACAGAAAGTCCTACCCAAGATATGTGCCACTCTTCTCCTCCTCTCTCTGGTAATTGAAGCTTGCCTCATAAGAGAAATGAGCAAGTGAGGTTTTGTGTTTGAAGTGAGGCGCTAGCCTCTTATTTATACAAGACTGGCACGTGTGAAAGGTCACAACTGGCAGGGTCGACCTCTCACTCTGGGTGAGTAAACCCACCTTTAATTAATTTTCTGTCTTCCATAATAAATGTTGGGGCCGACTTCTTATTCTGCCCTTTATAATTGTCCGATGACCAATCCACAAAAGGGGATTTGGTCCTTATACAATTATCGACATGATTAATCCACAATGGGGATTAATCCTAATAATAAAATAAGAATAATAATAAGAATGCTCTTTGTAGTTATATTATTTCAACAAATTGTGGATTTGTCCTCGCACAATAGAGTTCATGATATTTCACTTGATAGGGGTTCTCAAATCAAAGATTTGGAACTAAAAAGGAACAAGTTGTTGTTAGTAGAAGAGGAACATTGGTGTCAAAAGAGCATGGCTACGTGGATTAAGAGTGGTGAAAAAAATAAGTCATATTTTCACCACTATGCCAGCTTCAGACGCAACAAAAAAAATATGTGGGAGGTCACGGATGAATTGAATTGGGTTCACAAAGGGCAGGAGGCTATAAAGAGTGAAGCTGTCAGACACTTCAACAACTTTTTTAAAGAATCGGATCATATTATCAATGAAGAACAGATAGAAAATGTTGGGATATATCAAAGGTTGGTTTTTGAGGAGGAGGTTATTGTTCTTGAGAGCCCATGTACTATAGAGTAAATTAAATAAGTTATTAAGGGTTTCACTAAGGATAAGAATCATGGCCCTGATGGCTGGATGGTTGAGTTTTTTCTCAACTATTTCGACTTGGTAGATAATGATCTGTTGGTGGCTATGGAGGATTCCCGTCTAACGAGAGAAGTAAATAGATCTTTGAACTTGTCCTTCATCACATTAATTCCTAAGGTCAATAGTCCAACATCCTTCAAAGATTTCTTCCCAATAGCTCTATGCAATTTATGTTATAAAATTATTTAAAAAATTATTGCAAAAAGGATAAGGCCCATTATGTCCAGTGCATTATTGAAGGAACAATTTGGCTTCTTGAAGGGGAGGCAAATTATAGATGCTATTGGGATGGCCCAAGAATGTCTGCATAGAATCCGTGAGAAAACGCTACAAGCATTAATCCTGAAAATAGATTTAAAGAAGGCCTATGACTGTGTTAGCTGGGATTACCTTCGACTGGTTCTTTTGCAATGTGGATTTGGGCTATCAACGATAAGATGGATCATGGGCTGTGTTAGTTCTTCAACTTATGATATCTTAATCAATGGTGAGCCTACCGAATTTTTTAATAGTGGCAGAGGGATAAGACAAGGGTTCCCTTTGTCTACGCTACTCTTCATTCTTGTTATGGAAGGTCTGAGTATGGCACTAAAATATAGCCAAGCAAAAGGTAACATTATAGGTATAAACATTTCAAGGTTTATTAAAGTCCTCCACCTTCTTTTTTTCTATGATATTCTTATTATGACAAAGGCCTCTTTATTAGAATGGATGGAGATAAAAATAATCCTGAATATATTCTGTGAGACATCTGGTTTGTTGATTAATGCCCACAAAACATCTTTTCTACATTACGGCATTCAACATTCTATTCTGGATTTCTACAAGCCTTTTTTTTATTACAACTTTCTTTCTTTAGCTTTTGGTTTTAAGTATCTTGGTTAATTTTTAAATATGGATAGGTATAATTTTGATGATTGGAATTGGCTCATAGAGAAATTTGAAAAGCGCATTAGCCATTGGCGTAACTAATGGCTTTCTATTGGAGCCCGACTTGTGTTAATTAAAGCACTATTGGAAAGTCATCCAGTCTCCTAGCTTGCTTTATCAAATCTTCCAGCTTCGATTCTGAATCATCTGAGTCGGTTGATGTTTAATTTTTTGTGGTCCGGTTCTAGAAATAAAATAAGAATCCATCTCTGCAATTGGCAACTTCTAGCTCGGCCAAAACTGTATGGAGGATTGGGCTTGAGGAATATCCATAGCTTCAATATGGCTATGGCGAGCAATACCTTATGGAGAGTATTAATGAAAGAAGGTATGTGGCATCGTGTTATCATAGATAAGTATCTCATATCTTTGTCGGTTGTGGGATGGCTTAGGATGGTCATGACTTCTTCGACAAGGGGCTCTCATGTATGGAAGTACTTATTAAAATCAATTCATATTCTATTGCATTGTATTGCATGGTATCATAGTGCAGGAGATTCAATTCTGGTTGGAAGAGATTACATATTGGGTATGAGTGATAAAGCTATCCTTACAAATGAATTAATCCTTGAATTAAATTGAAGAGGAGTGTACTTTCTCTCTCAGGCTTTCTATGATCAACGTCCGGGTATAACTGGATCTAAGTGGCATACCAGTGAAGATTTGGGGCTGGGTGGGAGACTTGCTTATGAGTGGACGTGTTTTCAGAAGGAACTTATACACAATGGGATTATTATTTCTAGACGACCTGATGGACTCAGATGGTCGGGAGGTAACACTTCTAGAGTTATAACTGTAAAAAATATTTATGAGGCGACTGAGAGAAGAAAACATTTTTGTGTTGTAAAGGGGTGGCGAAGGAATCTATGGATATGGAATTGTCCTTTGAAATTGAAACTTTTTACTTCACTGCTTGTGGAGAATAAGATTCTCACATGGAAGAACCTCCAACATCGTGGTTTTAATGGACCGTGTTGGTGTGTTCTTTGTAATCAGAATTGGGAATCGGCCTATCACTTGTTCGTGTATTATTCTTTTGTACACACAGTTTGGACAATTCTCCACTCTCATCGAAATGTAGTGGGTTCATGGGCTGGATCTTCACTCATGGAATGATTTAATAACTGGTTTGCTGGAAGAACTTGACACCCCACCTTACCCTTTTATGTCTGTTGGTTCATTTGGATGGATCGTAACTTTGCAATTTTCAAAGACAAAAATCCTTTAGCTTTTAGATTAGTTACCTTGGCATCTTTTTCACTGGATTCGTATGCTACTAAGGTGAAAGTTCTGGATATGAGGATTAGAGTTTTAAAGAATGAAGTGAAAGGTACAACTGGATAGTTTGATGGGGATGTTGAAGCCACAGGACTCAACAGTGGGGCTGAAGGTATTATAGGGACATGGGATAATCGCATCTTCAAGTGGACATTAAACTGTGGCCTAGGCTCTAACACAAGGGTTGAATTGATGGGGGCCTGGGCCATTCTGACTCTCGCTTCAAGGCTCTTTATAAATAATTTACAGATGAAGGGAGATTCGATGATTGTTATTAATTGGCTTCGAGAACAAGGACGTCTACAGGTGATATCATGGGAATGTTGGAAGGATAGATTGGTTGAACTTATTAAATTTTTTCAGCATATCTCTTTTGAGCATGTTTACAAGGACGAAAATTTTGAAGCGGACAACCTATCTAAACAAGCTCTTCAAAAATGACCAGGGAAAATCTTCTATTTTCATAGTGTTGAGGAACATGAGGGTCCTCTACTGTCTATTGATCTTTTTTAAGTGTTGGGTTGCTTTTGTCTTTTTTGTGGAATGTGAGGACTCCTCTCGATGACATATACTTTTGTAATGATGTTTGTTATGGAACTATATCTTTTTGTAGATTTTGGGAGGGCTATTTTGATAGTCAGTTTGCATATTTTGTGGGATGGGAATATAGTAAGAATATTAGATATCTACTAAGATATCCTATGTATATCTTGGTTATGGTGGTGATGGTTTCTATGTACTCGAAATAGTTTATATTTTAACTAATTGTTACATGGGAAAAACTCTCTATGGCCAGGGGTAAACCACAACAAACAGGTATGACTGTAGAAATCAACTCAATTCCAACATATACTATATAAAGTAATGTGCAATACAAGAAAGAGGCCTACCTCAATCCAACGTTTGATGATGTTCCACCGTTGAGCACTTTGACCCAAATATTTATACCTGTGAGAAGTTCTCAACAAATAAGCAAAGCAAGTATACAATGATGATATAAAAGGGGTTAGCACATCAGATAGCATAATCCATTAATAAAAATTACAAACATGCCCATGGATAATAATCATATATTTGCAATATACCAATAGGACGGGAAATGAGTATTTATATTAATAATTGATCAATAGAAGTGATAACATTACAGACTTTTGTGTCGACACAGTTCGAAACCAAGAAACCAAGTTCCTTCCAACTGTGTCTCCACCACTTCAATCCTCCACCAAAGGCAAGCTCATAGAAAAGAGGCAATGAGGTCCTCTCAACAATAGGGAAAGAGCTTGGGGGTTGAACACTATGTTCAGACTTGAGGGACAAAAGGATGCAGACTCAATATGAAGTAATTTCTCTAGAGTAACTTTTCTCTCAAAGTTGAATGCTTTCTCCTTCTTTTCCATAGTTTGAAATTGTGCTCTTATAGCCTTCGGGATGCAAATGAAGGGCTGAGTCGAAACATTTGCAGTATATGGAATGCCAAGGATCAAAGGTCTTTTGTCGTGACATGGAAACCCAACCTCATTTTGTATTTTCTGGCACAAATCTAGATATATGCGAGTTGTAGTGGAGAAGCAATCATATACGCATCTTGCATAGTAGTTAGGGAGCATATATGTGGAAAAATGTATATTTTTAGCTCTGGATTCATCAAAAAGGGATAAAAAGTCTACATAGGGAAATGGAAAAAGGCCCTCTGTGCAAGATATCAATGGTGAGGCAAATCTTTCTATAACATATGCCCCCTAACAAGGCCCAGTGAAACCAGTCTCAAAAATCAATCTGAATATATCTGTATACCATGGAGTACAATTTGATCTCCCATGATTACTGAAGTCAAATAGGTACTGGTCCAATGAACTGGAAGCAACAACTTAGGAAATATATGGCCACATAGTGATGTCTTCAAGTCTTCTACATTATCCACCAATGGTGAAAGTCTACATCATGTGAATAAATGAGTTGAGGTTGAACACGATGAGACATCGTTTGATTACTGGTCATTGAAGTATACCATTAACAAACGTGAGACAACCTACCGATAATGAAAGTAGGTATCAAGGCACTGAGTACATCTCTACAAATGTGAATAAATGAGTTGGTGTCGAACACTTGAGAGATCCATTGATTAGGAGACATTAATATATTTCCATTTGTCAATGGCGAGAGAGCCTACTACTAATGACTGCAAGCCTCAAGGTACTCATAAAAATCTAGGTCCCATATCCATAATAAATGAGTTGAATTCGATGGAAGGAGACCCGCTGAAAGGAGAGCATTGAGGTATCTCTCATCAGTCATCAAGAGGAACAAATAAAGAGCTTCATTATTTGGTGGAGATTGGACAAAGAACATGTTCACAAAACAATGACCATGTGTCTCTTTCGCGTGTGCCAAATGCAAGCGGTACATGAAAAGGATCCTCTGAATAGTAGCCAATGATGAAAAAATACTGACAATAGCGAGGAAACCACCAATAAGGCTAATGGCATCCAAGACACTACACGAATCCCAAAGTGTGAATAGATGTCTTGCCGTCGAACATAAGGGAAACCACCCAATCAAAGACCAATGATGAAATGTCGATTGTTGGGTTCAAGGTGACCTACCAATGATGAAAGTAGGGCTAGAGTGCATGATAAGACCAAAGTATCATGTGATTCTGAGACAAACTAAGGGTATGGCTAACATGCAAAGTCAAGATTTTTGAGGAGTGGCCGACACAGGTTGATAGACTTCCTTTGAACAAGAGCATGAGAGATATGGTGGACTCCGACAACATGGACTCAATGGTGTGACAATTAGATGTAGGAGGCATCAATAACATTCTCTATAGGGACTGGAAGAGTAACTAGTCGGTAGAGAAAACTTTGTAGTGGGATCAACTTCCTAAGTCCATGCTAAACCCAAAATTATGATGACATGTGGACTCAATAACTTTGTGCTCTGTTCAAATGTGACACAATTTTTGCCAATTACAATATAGTATTCCCTTTCTGCTTGTCTTTTTTTGTTTTTTCATAACAAATGAATGCTATGATACAGAGGAGGGAACGAGTGTCTCAAGTAAGAAAAACTAGTTCCAACCGTGGAACGTACCTATGATCAATGAAAGGAAATGCATGTGGGAGATGGACACTCGGGGTGATGTTCCTCCAGGGTATAGGGTGTCAAATTGAGAAGGATAAAAACAAGGCTCTGCTTGGTTGAGGATGAAAACTGCTTAGGCAATGGTTTATAACGCAAAGAGAGAACCAACTAAAGGCTCAATACAACAAGAGAGAGCATGAGATTAAATCACAACTTAATGCCATAAAATGTCCTTGTTTATGTATTTTGGCCTACTTAGTGTGAAAAAGGGGTAAACTTGTGCCAAATAGACGTCTTTTCAAATCCAATTTATGAGTGTGAAAAAGACAAGTTCACTCGACAATATTTTCTATTTTTGATAGCGAGTCGGAAAAGAGCTTAACTAGGACTCATGATATTTCAAATCCGATTTTAATGAGTGTGAAAGGGACAAATCCCTCGGTGATATTTTTAGTTTTTGGACAAGTCGGAAAAGAGCTTAACTGAGACTCATTTGGAATATTCTAGGTGGTAAGCCACGGGGGAGGCCAAGGCTCCCATGCGTACCTCTTGTGGAATGTCAATATATTATGAAGAACCGACACACGCTTGGGAAGACCCAAAGCTCTCCAAGTTGAGGAGGACAAAATGATAATAGAGGTTATCGTCTCCATGATATATAGGATAATGTCTCTTCTTGGAAAAGACATATGAGAAGGCATTGGATACCCCACAAGACCATCCCAATCAAAGGGAACCTCATGAAGACTTGGAGGGAGAGAACTCGGGAAGAGTAAAAGTCTCGTTCAGAAGGTGAAGTAATATAAATTCTAAGGACATGGCATAGAAGGTATAGAACCAGAACCAGAAGAGCGGGATCGACCAAAAATTGCATTGGCGAAACTGCTTCCTTAGACTTATCACTCTCCAAGAGAAGAGTGGGGTCGATCGAATATTGCATCGATACGATAACTTCCTCAACCATTGGTTGAATAAGATGTGATACAACAAGGTTAAGAGATGTATCACCCCAAAAAACATGAGTGTTGTCGGTCGAAGATTGCATCGACACGGTCATTGGTTGAACAAGATGCGAGACAACAAGGTCAAGAGATGCATCACCCCTGAACGTAGGACAGGTGTTGGTCAAAGATTGCATCGACACGACCATAGGTTGAACAGGATGTGAGACAACAAGTTCAAAGGATGCATCAACCCCTAAAGGAAAAGAGGTGTCAACCAAAGATTGCATCGACATGATTGTTGTATCAACCAAAGAAGGAACAAAGTGTTGTGAAACCATAGATGCCTCAGAACCCGAAGGGCCCTTAGGTGAGCCCCACGCTTCTGGTATCCCAACAATAATAGGACACAAACGAGTAAGTTGACTTCCTTCACAAGTCTTGCAAAGGAATCTAGGATTACGTCTGAGATGTCTAGGCTTCTCAATCATATGAATTCCCCTAGCATGACTTGCAGTGGTTGGTGACATGCTCCCATCATGACTTGCAGTGGCTAGTGACATGCTCCCAACATGACTTGCAGAGGCTAGTAGAAAATATCCAACATGACTGGCAGAAGTTGGTGATGAATCCCCAACATGACTAGTAGAGGTTGGTGATGAATCCCCAATATGACTAGAAGAGGTTGGTGATGGATGTGCAATGTGACTAGCAGTGACTAGACATGTTCCCCCAGCATGACTTGCAACGGCTGGTTGTAGGTCTTCAACATGACTCACAGAGGTTGTCAACCAATCTCCAACATGACTAGTAGAGGTTGGTGATATAACGCCAGTATGACATGCAGTGACTGGACTTGTTCCCCCAACATGACTTGCAGTGACTGGTTGCAGGTCTTCAACATGACTCGCAGAGGTTGTCGACCAATATCTAACATGACTGGTAGAGGTTGGTGATATAATTCCAGTATGACACGTAGTGACTGGACTTGTGGTGGTGGTGAATTGTGGCATTTGAGACCAAGGTCCAAGGAAAGATTGGTTTTGAGAAATTGCAGGCCAGGAAGGATCCTGGTTTACACCCTGTCCCTGTCCAATAGGATAGTGTCCTCCTCCATACTGATTCATAAAGGGTTGTAAGGGCATTGAAACTGAGGGAGCCTCTTGCAAAGAGAAAGTGACATGACAAGGGTTACTCATGTGAGGATATATGTTTCCCCTAGATGAAGGAAGTTCGTGGGGGGTTTCCCATACTATAAAAATAATTTCCCCCAGATGAAACACCAGAGGGCAGATGAAGGTCCGCCATGGGAAAAGTGTTCGTAGGAACCGACATAGTGGAAGAAGGATAAGTATATGGAGTGTAACAAGTAGAATGATTTCTTAATTGGGCACTTACTTCTCGCACAGTGGATTCGTAGGAAGGAAGATTCCAACCTCCTGCCGTAAGAGGTGTTTGAAGGATATGACTCCTACCAAATAGAGAGGGATAAGAAGGAGGCATCATGACCCCAGACCCAAAACTTGTATTCACATAAGGAGGCGAGACAGAGGATGGAAAGTGCAAAGACATATCAGACATACCATGAGAAAAATGATTAGAGACCCAAGGTGTTGACTGAGTACCATAATTTTACATACCATTGTAAAAAGAGGACGGATCCATCCCCATGAAATTAGTAGGCATCATGGGGTGGGTAGCAGTAAACGAGGGAGCAAAAGAAACTCCACTATCCATGATGACAAAAACTCAACACGAAATCCTATGGTCAACTAATAATCAAAGAGCATACCAAAAAGTCAAACGACCAATATGCATGCAAACGAGCTGAAGTGCTTGAGTGGCCTCCCTCTCTAAATAAGGTATGTCTCGTCCAAGAGGGACCTGAGACTTTGTGCTAAAGTTTGGAGGTAATACAATCAGTTATAGAAGCCCTCGTGCGCTGAACAACCAATTGGTCAGATCCCCCCGGAGAGGTAATCCTCCATAAAGGCTGTGTGTTGTCTGACCTCTATCTGACCTAGGATACAAGTAGAATAACCCCTGCAAGTAACCTATGAGATACCTAAGTCAAGAAAATAATAAACCACTGTATAACTGATGCACAAGGGAGCAGTCATAAGTCTGGATCACGGTATGGGAAGGGTAGCAAAGCCCGAAACATTGAAATCATCGCCTCTCACAGAGGTATGGGTACTAGAAAGATCCCCAAATATGAATAAATCCACAGAAATATCTCTGATGCTAGGTGAGTATCTAGGGGTTATCCCTTCAACTAAATCCACGCAACCTCGTGATTAACTCCGGTGTGAGCGGAGCCTCCTGATATTACCAATTATACAATGGACTTCTCAACTCCCTGCCTCATACACATATGTTGATTTAATTGCCTTGGAGAAATTTACTCACAAGATCCTATTTCAAGGCACTAAATCCTAGGCTAGTTTGTGCACCCTAAAAATAAAATCGTGACTAATGAATTTTAGTTTAAAGAGTAAATTTTATTAGTCATGGTTACTCAAAAAGGTATGGAAGTGAAACTCATGGTGTTATGACTTTGCCAGAAAATAAATATATAATGCAAGGTATATATTTTACTTTTCAATGAATGATATGTTAAGAAAAACAGTGCAGTCTTCAATTTGGAATCTGCAAATCAGAAGTAAAATACGATCTTTTGCTAAATGTGCTAAGCTAATGATGAAAATTCAAAGATAAAAATGCCAACCAATGCAAAATGACCATTTTTTTGTATTTTCAATATTCTAAAAAGAAAATGTATGGACTGATAAGCAACTTGAAAGATGAATTCTACAGTGTATAAAAGAAGTAACTCAAGAAGAATACCAAGAAGCCAAGCAAACAACCCAGAAGCCAAGGAAAAATTAAAAATAGAAAACAAAGAGAAAGACTACACCCAAAAATTCAACTCTAAATAGGCTTCTTCTCATCCCATATAATCTCAACAGACACTACAGAGACCTAAGAAGGCTCAACAATCTTTAAATCCTATACAACAGTCACTCAACCAAGCAAACAAGCAAGGGGAAGTGGTATACGTGACTATTCAGGAGAACAGAGCGTATATATGCTTCTTGCAGTGAGACAACAAGCATGTATACGCGATTGTCAAGGTAAAAAGGGCGTATATGCTTTAAAACAAGGCCAGGCAAGGGTAAAAGGTTGAAAAATCAAAATCAGAGTAAACAGGATCTGTCAAGCAGTGATACAACAAGAAACACAAAGGAAAAAGAGCAATGTAAGAAGAAAAAGTACTTCAACCCTTAGAAGGAAGATCTTTCCCCAGTGGAGTCACCATTTCTGTTACAAGGGAAAAACCCTCTATGGCCAAGGGTAAACCACAACAGACAAGTATGACTGCAGAAATCAACTCAATTCCAACATATGCTATATAAACTAATGTGCAATACAAGAAAGAGGCCTACCTCGATCCAACATTTGATGATTTTCCACCGTTGAGCACTTTGACCCAAAGATTTATACCTACGAGAAGTTCTCAACAAACAAGCAAAGCAAGTATATAGTTATGATATAAAAGGGGTTAGCACATCAGATAGCATAATCCATTAATAAACATTACAAACACGCCCATGGATAACAATCATATATTTGCAAGATACCAATAGGACGTGAAAGGAGTATTTCTATTAATAATTGATCAGCAGAAGTGACAACATTACAGACTTCCGTGTCGGCACGGTTCGAGACCAAGAAACCAAGTTCCTTCCAATTGTGTCTCCACCACTTCAATCCTCCACCAAAGGAAAGATTGTAGAAAAGAGGCAATGAGGTCCTCTCAACAATAGGGAAAGATCTTGGGGGCTGAACACTGTGTTCAGACTTGAGGGACAAAGGGATGCAGACTCAATATGAAGTAATTTCTCCAGAGTAACTTTGCTGTCAAAGTTGAATGCTTTCTCCTTCTTTTCCATAGTTCGAAATTGTTCTCTTATAGCTTCCAGGATTCAACTGAAGGTCTGATTCAGAACATTTTCGATATATGGAAGGCCAAGGATCAGAGGTCTTTTGTCGTGACATGGAAACCCGACCTCATTTTGTATTTTCTAGCACAAATCCCGATACACACGAGTTGTAGTGGAGCAACAAGCGTATACACATCTTGCATAGCAAGTAGAGAGCGTATATGTGGAAAAATGTATATTTTATCTCTGGATTCATCAAAAAGGGATAAAAAGTCTACATAGGGAACTGGAAAAAGGCCCTCTGTGCAAGATAGCAATGGTGAGGCAAATTTTTCTTTAACACTAATATAAAGTGAAATTTTCTGTGGAAAAAAAGAGAAGCAAATAAAATAAAATAATGCACAACAGGGTGTGGCAAAAGATATGAATATGGAGAAAGGTGTGGATATTGTTTATACCAACAATTTAATGCTTTGAGACAACTTCAAAACAGATCCAAAAGCACTGAAATATGAAAAGTCCAAAAGAACATAAATGCCTTCATCTCCTTCTAAACTTCGGCCTTTAAAATAGTAAAAACAAAAAAGTATTGGCCTTGAAAAACATAAAAACATTTGAACGAACAAAATCATGAGGAGCTTTTGACTTTAAGTAAAATAATATAGTTTCCGAAACTTGGGAATGTTGGAAATGTGGATAATCTATGTGTAGTTTAGTATTAGTTTTATAGTGATATTTTGAATAAATATAATGAAAATATTTGTAAAATTATGTATTTGTAATAATGGAATAAAAATATTTACATTTTAATTTAATATAATTATGATTTAATGCTCTTAGTTTAGGAAACTCGTTCCCAAGCTCCCATTTCCTTGATGTTGAAGCTCCCAAAAAGCTCTCAATTTTCCAAAAGAGTTCCCATCTTATTGGGGACTTTCCCTACCAATTCCCAAGCTTCTGGAACTTCGGGAACGGGTTTCATAGTTGTCGAAAATGAAGGGAGTTGTTCACGCGCAACTATGAAAAACCAATTGGGCAACTTTGGCAGGGTGGTTAAGACACTACTGGAAATTTTGACCAAGATGCAAATGATAAAAGGATGGTTGTTCATGGCCTAAAGTTCAACTCTAAACGATGAAATTACATGCATACCCTTTAACCTTCTCGATCAATGAACCAGTATCCCCCTGTTTGAACATCATGATGTTGGAAACATGCCAAGGAATTTCCTCATGCGGTCACATGCCAATGCATGTAGCTATGTTAATGATCTATTTATGAACTATTCATGTAACTATGTGATCTATTCATGATTAGTCTGTGTAACTAAGTGATATATGTTATATATACGAGCATACCCATAGAGGTGTGAGTGCAATGTGTAGAGTGTGTGAGCAAGACACAATACTGTGGAGTACGATGTGTCTTTGAGGAGAGGATGGTTGTATGATTGTGCTTGCTATTGTAATTCTCCCTTGAATAATAAAAATATTGATTATCATTGCCCATGTTTTTTTCCTGCATTGGGCTTCCACATAAATCACTATGTCAATTGTGTTTTTGTTGTTCTTGTTTTAATGTGTGTTTGATCTTGCTCATTTATGCTCTAGTTTTATTCTATGTTTTGCTTCCGCTACCCAACAAGTGGTATCAGAGCTTAGAGTTGAAGGAGTAGAAAGTGAAGGAGAAGATCTAGTAAGGAAACATCAACAACATAAGAAATGGTGGCCAGAGGTTGATCTACAGAAGGAGATCAATATCATAAAGGTACAACCAGTTCTAAGTCAAAAGACAGTAATGGTAAGGCAAAATGTTGGTTTTGTGGAAAATATGGGCATCTCAAGAAGGATTGTTGGAAAAGACAACAAGCATCCAAAGAGGATTCCACAAAAGAAGCAAATTTAGCTACAAGTATGGTTGATGAAGTTTTTTCTGTCTTTTGTGTCTCTCCACCTGTGTTCACATAGAAGGTGAAGGGCAGTGATGGTTGAGTCATCGTGAAATAAAAAAAAAAATGTATTTACTTTGGAGTTGTAGAAATTATTGATTGCATGTAAATGAGCATATGTGTGTAAAACCTGGATAAGCATGTGTACCCCTGGTTTATCAGGTCACCTATGAAAATTCTAGACGTAGATTTAGGTAGATTGAATATGTTGGGGGGCATGTGTGTTGGGTTAACCTTGACTCGGTGAAAGAGTTAATCAATTAAATATGTTTTTAGGTCAAAGAAGATGGTTTTTCGGGTCCATGTGTTTTGGGTATCCTGTGGTATTGTGTCCATGGATTGCATGTAATGAAGCCTATAAAATGCTTGGTGAACTCCATTGTAAATGGGCCTGGAGGTAAGCGGTGAAGGCTTACTTGGTCAGTTTGGTCGGATTTTGTCAAAGTTGTTCGAATACAAAGTTTGAGGTGGAGCAATGTGTCCATTTTAGAAAGGTGGGTATATAGAAAGTTTGATGTGTTGGAAGGTCAATCAAGTGTTTGAGAATATATGATGAAGGTAAGTTCATATCCATGGAACTTGGAAATTATGGCAAGGAAGTTGGGATTGAATAGGCATGTTCAGTAATGCCAAGTTGCAGCAATAGTTGTGGACAAAAGCAGTTGTGCTATCTGGTAACTCGATCACCATCGATTGAAAAAGACAGAAAGATTCAGGAAGAGGTATGAATAGGTCACCTGGTAATTATTCAAATGTGAAATTATTCGGTTGTGATGTTTATGGTTTTTTATCATCTTTCTAAGTAGGACCTAGATCAAACATATAGATCTTTGATATGGTGATGATGTTAAGGGGTGCATACTGTGGGATCCTACTACCCATAGAATCATCATGGACATAGATGCAGTGTTTGATGAATCTCCTTTTATAAAATCAAACATAGTAAAATATGAAAGCTTCAAAGCATGACTGGTAGCAGAAAGGTATTTGGAAGGTATTTATTTCCATGAAAGTTTCTCACCAATTGTTAAAAGTCTGTTTCTATTCATGTTGTGTTAGCATTGGTTGTGATAGTATAACTAGATGTTAAAACTATTTTACATGGAGTTTTTTGGATAAGGGGATGTATATAGAACAACCATAATGGTTAGTTCAGAATCACAATAGAAGATTTGTTTGCAAACTCAAAAATCATTGTATGGCCTGAAGCATGATAGGAAAATGGTACAAGATGTTTGATTCCTTCATGGTGAGCCAAATTTTACAAGAAGTTAGTATAACCATTATGTTTATGGTATATTCATTATCTTGGTGTTATATGTTATGTGTGTTGCAAGCACAAGCATGGTTGAGATCAACAGGTTGGCTCAGTTGTTTAGGACGTTTGTTATGAAGGATCTGGGAGTAGAAAAATAAATCTTGGTCATGGACATACAGAGAGATAGGAAATATGGTAATCTTGGTTATCACAACAGAAGTATGCGGTGAAGATACTCAAAAAATTCAGTATGAATAATGTGAAACTGGTAAAATCCCTTTGACTTTCCATTGTAAGTTCTCTTCATGTTTACGTCCTAATTGATGAAGAAGAAAAGGGTTATATGTCTCGAGTATTATATGCTAGTAGGAAGGTTGAAGATTGCAATGGATAAATGGTCAACATTTCACATGCAATTGGTGGTGTTAGTAGACATATGGAAAAACCAGGTCAAGAGCATGGAAATGGGTGCTTCAAACACAAAAGAACTAGTATCACCTACAATGGTTGGATTTATTTGGTTTGTGGTTATGATTCATGAGATTTGGAAAAGTGCATCGATTTATTAGACAAGTTATTGATGGAGACAGAATGGTCCATACTTGAGTGAATCGTGCAGGCATGTTCACATAACGATATTGTTAGAGAAGTAGTGGAGTTGTGATGGTGTTTGGATTCAATTGCAGGAAAGTTGATGGATGAATTAATTAAGGACATGATATATCAGGTAAATTGTTGTCAAGGTGAAGATTGTTGGAAACATGCCAACGAATATCCTCATGCGGTCACATGCACATGCATGCAGCTATGTTAATGCGCATGCATGCAATCTATTTATGAATTGTTCATGTAACTATGTGATCTATTCATGATTAGTCTGTGTAATTGAGTGATAGATGTTATATATACGAGCATACCCATAGAGGTGTGAGTGCAATGTGTAGAGTGTGTGAGCAATACATAATATTGTTGAGTATGATGTGTCTGTGAGGAGAGGATGGTTGTATGCCTGTGCTGGCTATTGTAATTCTCCCTTGAATAATAAGTATACCGATTATTATTGCCCGTGTTTTTTTCCCCCATTGGGTTTCCACATAAATCACTATGTCAATTGTGTATTTGTTGTTCTTGGTTTAATGCATGTTTGATCCTTCTTGTTTATGCTCTGATTTTATGCTATGTTTTGCTTCCACTACCACCCACGTGAAAATACGTTACAGTGGTAGAGATTACCGATGGCTCGTTTGATTGACAATCTATAAAAAGAGAATAAAAATCATTCTGCCAAATTATTTTATTGACGATGTATTAGTAACCTCCACCCTTTATCAAAAACTCTCGTTCCCCAAATTCCCAATTCTACATAAGTCGAAGTTGGCTCCACTTCTGAATCCAAAACACCATTCGATATCAAGAATCAGTAATGATGACAACTTATACTTAAATTAACAAAATGAAAATTATGGAAGCATGCCTACCATCTCAAAGAAATTCTTTCTCTACAACTTATACATTTTTTGAGTTTCCTTCATTTTTAAATCACCTTTTTGTACAACCACAAATAATTTAATATGGAGCATACACTTTGGCATAGCTAGCCATCAATCTAGCTCATAAGACTCTTCATGGTCCGCCCCTTAAGCCTATCTCCTTAATAATAAAAGTATGCTTGAAATATGACTATTTATTAAAGCTAGTCTTTTTCTATTTTCTCCTTATTATCACGAACTCTTGCAACTTCACCCTCTTAGGAATATAAAAATTGAGATGACTTTCATAAGTTGATAAAAATTTAGACGTTGTGTTTTCATCATTAAATAATAATGATATATGTTCATGAATTATATTTTTTATTAAATAAATAATTTGTTTTTATAAAAGCTTAATGCATTTATCTTAATATTCTCATGACTTATAATATTGGTTGAATAATTTATTTATTTTTAAATTTAGATGTATTTAATTTTGATAAATTATATATATCAATTAAAAATTAACATAAAATCATATTTTTAAAATAACATTTATTATGTTACAAAATTTATATTTAATTCTATTTTATTTTATTTCTTAATTTATTATTAAATTATTATTTAGACACCAAGTGATTCTTTTGATAAAGTCATTAAATAAATGCTTTATTATCACCATCGTAAACAATATTGGAACTTTTTCATTCTTCATATTATCCAATAATATTGGGATTTTTGATAAAGTCATTAAATAAATATTTTATTATCACCATAGTAAACAATATTGGAACTTTTTCATTCTTCTCGAGTGAATATTATCCAATAATATTGGAACTTCCTCTTCTTGGCTTAATAATATTTTGAACTTCGGCCATGGATAATATTGGAACTTCCACGGCGAACTTCTGCTATGGATAATATTGGAACTTTCTCTAAACCTAGTTAGAGGGATATGCGTTTCTTCACTAAGTGGATTCAAACCCTACGTGTAGACAAGTTCCTTCTATAGTTATTATTTCCTTTGCTTCATACTACACATATTGAGTAGTATAGAGTCTATGCGGCCATGTGAGTATGCAGCATATATGCTTGTCTTTTACTCATAGTAATTTGTATTGTAAATCTTATACTGCAACCGACACAATTAGGCATATATAGTACTATTACCATACATTATAATAGATAGTACTATAACCCTTAATAAGCCTTACATTATTGTAGCCTTGTACTAAGACATGGTTGGTGTATGAGATATTCATATAGAATACAGGGAAAAAATGGCATGGATACTATATAAGGATGGTAGGTTAAACATTACCAATATATGGACTAATTGTATCACCCTAATCACTTGCTTGAAACATATACGAGATTAGAGTCATGCTTACTTTCCAACTATCATTACCTTGGGTATCACCTTCTCAATATATACATGAGATTACAAAGGGTTACAACTTCATATTCAACAAATCAATGGAGTTAATAGAATACAGATTAGTGCTTACCTAGTCTAACTAACAACTTTAAGATTATACATAAGGTTATCATTTCTCGTACCTTATTGAAACCATAATGGTAATCATAGTATCATAGAACACTAGTTGATTGAACTTAATCTGAATAGATATGTTGATTTCATTCTTACTAGTGGAATAAATAAACAATCTCATTAGAGAGAAATGTAGCTAAGGTTGTCACTTACTTGAGATAGATTGAGATAGTGGTGGCCAACCCGATCAACCCTTCACATTTTAACCTGAGCTTCGAAGATCCATTCCCGATTTCACTCTAGTGAAGCTTCACAAGATCAATACTTCTAGTTGGCCTTGAGAATCTTATGGAGGAATTCATTCACCCTATTATTACAAACCCTCTCCTTATCAATCAATAACGAAATCAACTGGATATTATCAAGGAGAGAAGGATGCATCTTATAATATTGGTTTTAAAACTGAAGCTTATGTAACATATAAAGGATCGACGTGGTCATTCAATCAGGTTCCTCCTACTGCTAATCAAGGTGTTCCCTCTATTTTGGGATTTATGGGTTCAACCTCTTACTAACATATCGCTCATGGATGTCGGTTCGGGGTGTTCCACCTCCGACTATTAAGGGTGTTCAACCTTGTATTCCTCCTGTTGCAGATGCGGGTCATCATGAGTCAACTTAGGTAGTTGGGCATCGTTTTTCTTTTATGGTAAGCCACAGTCTTCAATGATTATTAAGATTTGAATGACATGCTTGCTCATGTCAAATGGTACTAGTTTTCTCCTAAGACTCACAAATAGCTAGTGAGCAGGGCCTCCCTCCCCCCCAAAGATGTACCATTCTACAACAAAATATTCAAGGAGTTGTGCATCAGGAGGCCTGGAAGGAAAAATAAGGATCCACCAACCATTAAGGTTGTAGGTCAGCTTGTTGATCTCATGTTAGGGAAGATGTTCACTTATAAATACGCTGACCCAAGTAGCATTGTTGTAGATTTAACAAATCCACGTGTCTAATCCCAAATGCATTAATAGAGTTACGTGCATCAATCAATGTGATGAATAGGGACACAATGTTGAGATTTAATCTAATATATTTATTGAGACACACACCTAGATTCCTTCAACTAGCAGAGAAGTCCACTATCATCCCTGAAGGAGTGTTAGAAGATATTACTATCTCAATAAACTCCTGGAAATGTCCAACAAAATATAGAGTGTTTCAACCCAAAGCCAAACTCTGTGGGTATCCCCTAATCTTTGGCAGACCATGGTTACCTACAGTTGATGCACATATAGGGTGTAGGATAGGAAACATGACCATTACTCATGGTTAGTCAAGAAAGAAGCTCACTCTCTACCCCTCTACTAGACATTTTATTGAAGCATAATCACCATAATGAGTAGGACAAGGGGAGGAGGATGAAGTCTTTGGAAATACTATCCATCATGTTATCCACCAGTTTAAACAAGTTGGATTTGTTGAAGAGCCGCCAAAGAATGAGCAATCAGTGCTCATATGACAGATTTCAGAATTCAGTCAGTCTTGTAAAAGACCCCTTTTTCCCTCATTTCCACCATTGTAATAAATGTCCTAAGTATGAGATATTGTAAAAGGTTATTGGCCACCTAAGACCTAGGAGTGAGCACATACTTTGGAGTGTTTTTTTTCTACTTTTTAATTATTGTTTTTGCTCGCCTTTGTGAGCGATTAAATAATTTCTAAGTTTTTTCACTCAAAAGACTAGCTCTATAGCCGAAGTATGTACTGGTGATCAGCTCTTGGCACGGAAAATCCAATGTCTAGTGTCTAAATCTATATGAGATCATACTAAGACGTATTGATTGAGTCATTTGGAAATTGTGGCTAGGTTTGATAGTTTTTTTTTAAGTTTTCTGTGAATTAATTAAATTCCCGCAAAAATGAAATTTATTAATTTTGAGTCAATAAATTGTAAAAATATGGCATCAAACATTTCCAGATGTCATATTTATAGTCGTTTTCCAATCCATAGTATCATGAAAACCTCTATTTCCCATCTTTCGAGACAAAAAAGTGATTATTATCACTAAAAAATCAAAATTACTCGAAAATTACGAAAAAGGGGTAATTAAATTAATCTCCTAGATTTTAGGAGAACTGGGGAACATGTTTGAAACATGTTTTTCTCCCATCCCCAGTCAACTGGAAGCCTAGGATATTTACCTAGAGGTAATGTCGACGTAGTTGAGATGACATGGACTCGAGTGATATCCCAATGTGGGAACTCGACCCCACATCCTAGTTGGTGCATTCCTAGAGCAGGGGCACATATCCCAATGGCCCATGCATTCCTTAACTACCCCTCAACTCCTACTCAATCCCAATTTCACCTCACATCACTCTCCCTCAACTCCAAAAAACTTTATTTCACCTTCCACCACTCCACATACACTACACTCATATCCCACGCATCTACCCATTCACTAGTGCTCCACTCCCTCATCACCCACGTATTTCCTAAACCCTAAACCTAACCCTAGCGCATGTCTACTTTGGAAGTCTCACCCCATATGTTATTTAAACATGGTCAACCTTTCCTCAAACTAGTTCACTTTGGGCAAGCATTTGTACTATTTTTGTAATCATTTTTGGAATAATAAAAGACTTTGGAGCTATCTTTGGTGTGTGGACTCAAATGTGTGGATGCGTTGATCTAATGCAATTTTCTTCATGAGGTAATATGTATCTTATATTTCAATTTTGTGATTAATTTGTAAGGATTTGAAGGTATGCTATCATACAATAGAATAAGATTAATCTAGTTTGATTTATCTTGTTTCTTCCTCATCTCATATAGACTTTTACATTGCATGCTTTGTTTTCCGTTAAACTAACATGCAGGTTTAAGCTTTGTTGTGTAAGGAAGACCTTTAACAATTTTGTTGCAGGATTGAAGTAGATAGTTGCAGGCTCCTCAATCTTGGAGGATTGACAGGTTGTTGTTTCGATCGTCATTTTCCAAGAGATTCAAATATCGATCTCCCTCTTCTTCACATCAAAGAGAACCCCTTAGCCCAAGTGTTCCAGGCTCAAGCGGGAACTCAAAATTTCAATAAAATTATTTCCCCTATATTTTTCTTTGATTTTCATGCTGCTTAGAATAATTCTAAACTTCATTTTAAACATCTAAAGGCTGCATTTTTTTTTTCTAGATCTAAGTTACAATTTTTCAATTTCAAATAGTAGATCTAGTCAAGTTTTAAGCAATTTTTTTGGTCTTTTGACCTAGAACTTAGATCAAAGGTATTGCTTGGTTTTAACTTATTTATCAAGATATTTATAGTTTTTATGTTGGTTGTTTTAAAACAACAGACATAAGTCACTAAAAGGGCCTAGGTTAGGTTTTTTCAGCATTTTCTAACTTCATTTGTTTCCTGCTTTCTTGCAGCAGTAATAAGTCCAAGAGGATATTCTGCAAGTTTTGGGCAAAATCAAGGCTCCCAGCGGACCCTGGGGGGTTTTGACTTCGTCAAACAAAGTTTTCATTTTTTCTATCTCTTTCTTGTATCTATCTAAAACGATCCAATAATAAGGATCCATTTCTTTCTAAAGAGCTAAAATATGAAAGAGAACATTGGTTCTCTGTTGTAATAGTGTAATAAAAGCGGGCCCTTTGTGCCCAGTTTCTCCATCCCCATTAGGGGAATTTGTGTTGTTGGTTTGTTTTCTTTTCTTGTGATTGATGCACGCTTAAAATATATTAATCAAACACACAATTCAAGTACATCAAACACACTACAAACACTCTTAATTTCATGCATGTTAACCAAATATTAAAATCTATCATGCATGCTTAGTTAGTTTTGCTTCAAGTACTTTTCTTTTTCAATAATCTTGCAACAATGTTTAAATTTCTAAAGGTATCTTGTAAATCTTTCTCTCAACTACAAATCAGGATACTTAAATCTAATTGTTGCAAATTTGTATCTCTCCTTTTTCAAGTGTTTGTACAAGTATTTCAGTTACAAAGCAGAGTGTGTGTTGTATCTCTTTCAAGCATTTATCAAGTAATTGAACCTTGCTATCTTAATAGGACAATCTCTAAAATTGTTAGTTCATTGGGAGGAAAACACCTAAAAGTGACATGCGAAGTAAGACGGATTATCCGTGTTGTACATCCAACACTTTTGGTGAGTTTACTAGTGAGACCATTTGAGTTTTGATAAACTCTCAGCAAGTCCAAGCAAAGAGATAGCCTCTTAAGGGGCCAAACACTCTTCACTAACTAAACACAAAATTTACCTTAATAAAATCTTCGATCTACACTGCCCACGACTCCCTTTAAGGAACTAGTTAAAAAGCATATCTATTTATTTTATGTGAGAAGTTACACTTATGCATCTTGTCTAACTTTATTTTATGCTCTTAAATATTGCAGATATTGTATCCTTTGATTTATGAATGTTTTATGAGCAAAGTACTTTATGATGATCATAAATTCTAAGTGTTAAATGATCTAATTTTATTTCAAGCAATAAAATCCTAGACGTAAGTGCTTTTTATTTTCTTAGTTACAAAGCCTTAGATTTATTTTTCATAGGGACTACCCCCCTTGGATTTGCTAGGAGTTGGCCTAGACGAAGGAGTTGAGGATCAAGTGAACACCTTGTGTAATGTACCCTAAATTTACCCATTTAAAAAAAAATTCTTAGGGTCATTAGAATTATTCAATGCTTCCATTACTTCTCCAAACATTTCTTAATTATACTATAAGGTGATTATATTACCCTTTTTACTTTCCACCATTTACACTTACCATGTCCTTGAACAAATGTAAATGAAATACTCTACCTCAATCCTAATATCAAGGAAGGTGGAATGTAGCTTAATTACTTAATCAAATATATATGTGTGTGTGTATATATATATATATATATATATATATATTCACCATGGAATATGAATTCTAGTCACGCAATTTATAGACATACTATGGAAACACATCAATGCATATAACGACCCTAGTTCAAATGTAATGAATCAATCCATCGGTCGTATGTGAAAGGTATTTATTGAACAAGTTATTACCAATACAACATTCAGTACGTGAAAGTGTTAAGTCTTAGCAAAGTTGTAACTAAACGGTCGATACATGTTTCTCGTTCCTGGTTATTTACCATTCTCATTAACACTAACCCTAGCACAAGGCTAACAAAATTCGATGTAAAAAATAGAACTCTAACTAAACTGGAAGAGAATACTAAACTATAGCCCATAACTAATTATCATAGATAAGTCTGACGCGAGGTTTTCATAGATATGACTGACATGGTGTAAATGAACCCTGCCAACGACATTTATGACATTCTATAACACACCTCCTTGGGGCCATCGCTTGTTTACTGTGCCCATTGTAATTTCACCACCTTGCCCTAATCACATGGCCTAGGTACAGCTCATCATTAACTCCATTGAACTAATCGACGAGGGGTTATCCTAATACTATTGTTTCATTCTTCACATTGGCTCTGCGTATTCTGCAAAACATGTTCAAAGTTAACCCTGTTACTGTTCTTCTTTGTGGCATGGCCAACGTCTGTGATGTTGGTTTATTCTGGTGGAGAAAAATTCTTGGCAGATCACACCCATCGGACACTACCTTAAGTGAGGTAAGAAATTTTGGTTATTTATATTCGAAGCCTCTGTGTTATAAAAATTATTGTGTATATTAGTCCTTTCAAAAATTCTTAATGGCACGACTGGCCTGTCTTCCGTGGTCAGGTATAGAGTTTTTGCATTGGCATTTCACCCAACAGGGTTTAGGGTTTTACTTTGGTTTCATCCTTACCTTCTGTATCAATATTCTCTTAGGAATCATTATGCCCTGTGACGATTGTTTCCTTTGTGCCAAACCCGTAGACAGTTCTGGGATGAAAGTGTTAAAGGGTCGAGGATGTCCACTTCTCCAGTTGAGTCATAAGCGTAAGGATGACTTACTCTATGTATTCGTTACTTGCTTTGAGTTCTTAGTGTTTTCTCTCTCGATATAGAGGATAGTCCTTTGTTGAGCATTTCGGAGATCCTGTTGCTTCAACCTAACTCCTTATCTTTTCCTGGTTTTAATTGTATACTTCATGGATTTTTCTTGGGTTTTCTACCCTGGTTAATAACTGGGTTTTTCAACAGTGTGGAAGGGCATTTTCCTTATGATTTTCATGACTTTGAGTTTTTAATTATGGTTACGAAAACATTGTGTAGCTCTGCATTTTGTTTAATGAAGTCTCCTGAATGTTTCAATCTATTAATTTTCTGAGGATACACAACTCAGTGCTTGCTAAGGTTCTGATTAATTTTAGAGTTGGTATGACACGTTTTCTTTTTGTAACCCTGCCCACTGTAAAGATAGAGTATCTTCTTGCCTGAGTATATTCTCAGAACACTCGGCCTGCAATATTCTCATCGTATCCCAAACAATTACACGGTAAGAGGGTTTAAGAATCACGAGACAATTTTCCACGGTTATAGCGAGTTCCGTGAACACTTTACCCCCGATATGTTTAAATAAATCGTCTTCCCAAAGTCTATAAGTATGGTTTTTAACTAAAGTTACTCTACTTACTCTACCACACATTTATATAAGTAAGAATACAGTCTAATACTCTAGTCGTGTATCTTTATTTCAGAGCTTTGGTACATAACCGAGGAATTACCCTTGCCTGTTGTTCTACATATTTGGATGTCTTATTCGTTTTGTTTTATTTAAATCGCATCAAGGAAAGAAACCCTACTTTTGTCTAGGACTCTGTCCGCGATTGCCTTGTATTTATTTCCAAGATTATTTTTATGAAAAGACTCGTAACCTTATTCTGTGGACAATCGGGCAACACTGTAGGTCACATTTTATACTATACATTCTTTACTATTTATTTTGTTTTTTAGGATGTTAATTATTTACTTTCTTTTTGAAAATGATGGATTAAAGATTGATTACTATAATCTAACAATGGGACCCGTATTCAACTGCGAGGGTACTCATCAAGCGATCCTTGGCCCACTCCACCCGTTTGGGTCTGTGGATGATTTTCTCATGGATGCAAGGAGGAAAGACATTATTTTCTCCTAGAACCGCAAGCTAAGTGCAGTCTGAATTTTCATCTACATTGTCTTTTTTTGTAAACATTTTACCATGGTAATTTATTCTACATTCAGTATTTGAAATTATGTTTTCTTTCAACTAAATACTAATTATCTTTTCCTTGGTCTCCTTATAGGACTTGTGTGCATTCGAAGTCTTCGGATTCTAGGACATCGTCTTGTGAAAAAGGTACTTGGGTTCCATTTTACAACGCTCTCAAAATTTATTATTCCAGGTTCTATCGAATGAAACAGTTTTTTCCTAGATTACAGTTATCATGGGAATTTCTACTAGACTCCTATTACAACTGGTTATTTGTATATTCAGTTTTTAAAGAAAATACATAGGGGAAATCCCATACTATCATATGATTTCACTATTTGAGATTTATAAACGCAGTATTATGTAGAGTTGAAAACTCAGTTAAATATTGGTTCGTCTCTAGAATATGAAACATGTTTTATGTATTTTAATTCACTGATCCTTTTGCTCCTGCGTTATTGTATATCAAAACAAAGCACTTTGTTTTGTGAGTTAACTGAACTGTACAATTTTATGTTATTGGCATAGTCATAAAGATGGAAGATTTACTCATTTTTCTCATGTAACCAGCATGGATAATCTTATGGTATGAGTCATTACATGTTCAGTAGTTATGAAAAGTTCTGTACATCAACTATATGTATGGGTGGAATCACGAAGGTGGGTTACACTTTCGTGACAATCTGGTCTCCAAAATTTCGAAAAACCTTTTTTCGGCCGAACTAAAAATCTTTTTCGGCCGAAAGATATTATTTTCGACCGAACTATTTTTCGGTCGAAAAAATAAACGTCAAATCGAACGGAGCAATAACCTCACTCTCGATTTGCGTGTAGAAATTTGGTCAGCCGGATATTTTCTTTCTGGCAATACGTTTTCGACCGAAAGATAGTTCGGCTGAAAGATCGTTCGGCCGAAAGATAGTTCGACCGAACAATATTTCAGCCGAACTATCTTTCGGCCGAAAGATTTTTTATATATTAGCCACACATCGACTTTACAATGTTTGGAATATTTTTTTGGCGTATTCTCTCTGTGTCGTTGTCTCGTTGTGTTGCCGAGGTTGTTGTCTCACTGTGTTGCCGAGGTCGCTCTCTCGCTGTGTTGCTGAGGTCGCTGTGTTGTCGAGGTCGATGTCTCACTGTGTTTCCAAGGTCGCTGTGTTGCCGAGGTCGCTGTCTCGCTGTGTTGTTGAGGTTGTTGTCTCGCTGTGTTGCCGAGGTCGTTGTCTCGCTGTGTTGCCGAGGTCGTTGTATTCGCTGCGTCATTGTCTCACGAGGTATGTTAAATTTTCATTATTCCCTGCAATGAACACAGTGAGTGCAAGTTGATTGAAACACTAGAAATAGAGTGCAAGTATTTTTGCAAAGTTTTATTTAGTTTTCATCCAATCTTCAAATTTGTCATAGATTAATCCAAGGAAATAGTTAGAGACTGCATTCGAGATAGGATTACTGAAACAATTTAACACACCAAGCAGGAAGAGAAGAAAACAAGCTCCCAATAATCATGAGGTGGAAAGCTATTGYAAACAATTGTTACTGTACACAGTAAAAATCCTGTTCATCTAGATTTACATACAAAGAGTTGGAAAAAGAATATCTGATTATTCTCATTTTGGCAACTAGCATTTTTTACGAAATGATGCCTCTATAATTCGATGGTCATAAGTAAACTTTATCAAATTGAAAGATGTCCTTTGTGGCAAACCATATGAAACTGAAAATGAGCTGTGAGTGAGATAAGATTATTGATTCTTTATACTCCTTAGACCATGTTCAAGAAGTTGATTAGCAGTATAGATGGAGACATTATTTAGCTAGATCCAATCATTTTCTTACGAATACAGTCTTCTCTTGGCATGACACATGAAGTTTTAAACATGTATGATTTGATTCCAAGCATCATTTATTGTGCCANTCGTTAGATCTATCAGGATGAAATCAAGTAACCTCAACCATAGATCAATGGGGGTAAGTATCTAAGTTTGGTCGAGGAAAAAGGGTGACTTCACGATTTATGTCACACTAGTGAAGAAATCTTATCTATATGATGGGAACATGTGTCAGCATGTAATTGGTTGAGACAATAGAGGGTATGTTCCCTCATGGAGTTCAAACCTTAATAAGTTCTTTAAAAAGTGGGAGTAAGTTTGTAGGATTTGGAAAAGGAATGGAGCATGTCAAGTGTAGGAAGCATAATTAGAAGCATGATGGGTTCACAAAGATTGGAAATATGACATGAATGGGTCCTTGAGTCTACCAACCTGTGAACCTGACAAAATCACAAAAATAATCTAAGTTTTGAGTGTTAGAAGAGAGGAGGGAAGGTACATAATTGTACATCCATGAGTCTACATTGGTGGAAAAATGGTTAAGTTTTGAGACTTCTTACACATAATTATCAAGGGGAGGTACATAATTTCACATCCGCGAGTCCACGATTCAATGTAGGCGGAAAAATGGTTAATTGTTGATACTTCTCGAACATACTTATGAAGAGGAGGCACAAAATTATGTGTTCGTAAATCCATGATTCTGTGAGTCCGTGAATGAAAAGGAATCTAAGTGTTGGTGGTGGGTTCATGAGAAGTATGAATATAAACCATGAGCCCCCAAGACTGCCACCTGGAAGTACATGAATACAGTAAGGTGACTAAGTATGGTAGAATATTTTGTCCATGGAAAGGAAAATCATATGGTGGATGGCGTGGCTTGATAGTAAGGAGGCTAGGATTCCATTAGGACAACATATATAAATTACTAATAGGATAACGATCTGAGTAAGTTTCCACCATGGCAAGCTAGGCTAGTGCCACATGAGGACCCGAGTGTTTCCACGTTAGTTAGAAGGGAAAATGAAATGTCATGTGGATTCCATGTGACATTAAGAGAGATGTTGTCTATGTAAACCCAAGAACCTTGGAAGGTCGTAAATTTCATTGCAAAGCTCAGTTCTGAGTGAAATTACCAACCTTGGAAAGATCTTAACTAGCATAAGAGGATGGAACTCTAATAGAGAATATTTAAGGTTGTTAAGAGAAGAAAACATTTAATACCCCATCCCTTAAAAATGTACTTAGGGGGTAGGGTATATTACAAAGTGGTATCAGAGCAGGAAAAATAACTTGGCATGCTTTGGCTCATGAAAGAGTCGAATAAAATTCTTCTTAAAAACCTTTCAAGGAGAAGGGAATTCTACCCTACCCAATCTGTCAAATCATGATACAAAACTAGGCCTGGATGGGCTAGAGATCAATCATAGGACTGGTATATCGAGATTTAGGTGAGCATGTTGAAAGATGTTTCTGCCTATAAAAGATTGTTTATTATCTGGATTGACTTCCTGAGGAGAAGGAATGCAAATTGAAATTGTAACTTCAAAACCTTGGATAAATTACAACAAGGGGAAATGATATTGTCCCTCTGTCAAGGCGATGACTACTCTTATGGGAGTAGGAATATGTTGATATATCCTATTGGTAAAACCTGAATGAAAATGGAAGAGGTGGAAGAAATTTGTCTATGAAGTTTCTTGAGTCTAGACAAGGGACATGAGCTGGGTTGTTTTGTTAAGTATAATAATGTCTATCTGCTAGGGCAAACATTGTATATTGTAATTAATATGGATGATTATATAATGGTTAAGACCCTTATGTAAAATTTCTTGTGCTTAAAGGAAATTGGTATGGATCGATAGAATCTGTAGAAGTAATAATTATAGCTTTAATAAAAGATTAAACCATGTATCTATCTACGATCCCTCATGGTCAGAGGATTGATGGAAAATGTGTAAGGTCAGTTTTATTTGACGTATAGTGAATGAAGAAATTGGTTGTTGGAGAATAACCCAGTTAAGCAATGAAAAAGGAGTCATGTAGATTGTTTCTAGATCTCTTGGGAGAGGTAAAGAGATATGAACACATGAGCAAGTTTACGATGCTCATGGATATAATAAGAGAACGTGTATACCTATTAATCTAAGGACATATATGTGCATGCGAATACAAATGGAAGACAACTAGAATAAGTAAAATCATGAATCTAAGTCTTTTTTTTCCTTGTTTTTTGACAAAATAAAATATATTTTCATATGTTTTGAACTTCTGATAAACAAAGTATTTTTTTATTTATAATTTCACTCTACAGTAAAAAAAAAACTTTTCATGAATTTTGTTAGATTTCTATTGATTATTTTTTCAATTTTTTTTTATTGACATTTGATATGTCATTTTAGTGACTATTTGACAATGTGTTCCTTAAAAATGAAGGCACCAATAATGAGTTATGTTTTTTGACACCAATTTACTCATTATTAAACTTTTGATTATGAAAAATGAAATATTCTAAAAAAATCTAAAGATACTCTATTAAAGTATGACTATATTTTTTAAGACAACGTATGAATATTATAGTTACTATAATTTTTTGAATTTGACCAATATGAAAAAGTTGCAGATTTTAAACACATTTAGATTGACACCATTTATTTGCCTTAATTTTTATTTAAAAGTAAAATATAAAAGTATCATTTTGAAGAGGACAATGAAAGGCTTCATAATCTAAATTTCACATAATTTTTTACTGTGTATTATTGCAGATATTGATTTTTCATTTAACTGAAGCATTATGTCATCTAAAAATAATATGCAGACATTTTTTTATAAAATTAACTAAAATCACTAAAAAAAATTAAATCGAATAAGAATTGTATCAAAAGAAAGTACATTCAATTATGAAAATGTTGGTACTAGTTCTGAAACCAAACTTACAACATTTTAAGGAGTCTGCTCCTCCCCAAGTTGGAGTAAGCTGAAGTGAACACACACTTTTCCGAAAAGTGTCATATTTATAGGTTTTCAGCTGAAAGTTAGTATTTTTCGGCTGAAGGTTATTTTTAACAGAAAATTGTTGTTAGATTTAAATTTTGTGTTATATTTTTCAACAATGCAATTAGATTTAACTTTCAACCAAAAAAATAGTTTGGCCGAAAACTATTTCTGTCGAAAAATTCAAGAGTTTGCCCAAAAACATGTCATTAGCAATTTTCGAGACCTGATTCTCATGAAAGTGTTACCCATATTCGTGATTTTACCCGAATACATCTAAACTGTAAGATTGGGTAAAATATTTGGGGAACAAGGATATTCCAGAATGCATATGACAAAGATTCAACATGTGTATAACATGAATATAGGATTATTATAGAATGTTATTGGATGTAAAATATGGCGATGACATGGATAATATGGTTAATGATGATCTAGGTATAGAATCCTAAGTAAAATGATGATGATATTGATTAAATATTACCCTATGAGGATAAAGTAGAAGGGTTAATGAATTGTTGATTCTGAATGGAGTAAAGGAAGTGTTGGGGCATTTCTAGACGACCAATGGGTCAAACTGACATCTAGAGGTGGATGGTATCTTTAAGAATATGGCTTGGTGTGCTTAACTTGTAATGAGAGGGAATATGGAAAAAGGATTCCCTTGATAAAAAGGTATATCGACCAAGAATGGTATGAGGCATGAAAAGAAGCTTGATAAGTTGTCATGTTTCCTAGGGCACTGTTGAAATTGCCCATATTGTATTTATGGGTCATTTCATACTTCTATAGAAGTTTAGGAAAGAGTTTTATCTTGTTGGTTGTTTTCGTATGAAAAGGGAAACAGAGTTAAAAATATGTCTGCGAGACTTTCCATGTGAATATCATGTGAATGACTATAAACTCTCAACAGAGAGGGAAACATGGTGTTAAGTATTCCTATGAGACTTTTCATAAGAATGTTTGTAATATCTATGGGAGGAAGGATATGGAAGTTATAAATGACCATGTGTAAGAATGAGATGGAAAAAGGTGCAATAGTGAGATGGCATGTTGAACATCCATAGATGTAAATGGATGCTTGAGTGCATGAATGGAATGGATTATAACTTTGTCTAGTATGAAGGAAGAAATGAATAGGTTTGTGAGACTATCCATGAGGATGGTTGTAAATTATATTTAAAGAAGAATGATAATAAGACCCAACAAATAGGAATGAACGACATAAAAAGGTGCAATTTATGCATCTACATATATGTAAATGTACATATACATGCTTAAAGGTATGATATGAATGTCAGAATAAGTGAAATGTGAGGAAAGATTTGTACTTTCCATATATAAATAATGCCATGGATGCACGGCTGACCCTATGATGGAAGGGTCTGATTTGTCTTGCTGAAATAATAACTTGAGGGGGATGTGTTCCCTTTTTCCTCGGGAAAAGCTAGTATACATTGATGAAAAGGTAAATGAGCAGGGATGCTTTATTTCCATTATAAAAGGAGACATGATTATGATTTTAAAGACTACATATTAATGGTCATGAACAATCATGAACCAGTTAATTTCTAATAGATAAGGAAATGAAACAATAAATTGTTCCTATGGTGGACACCCACACTGCATGCTAAGGCATGTGATTAAAGTACAATCAATGCAAATTGAAGGAATAAACGCACATGTGTGAGTGCACAATCTAAATGCATAATAAATATGCATGTTGATAATTCCTCGTGGAATATTAGGTAAGAATTTTAGATGACAAAGTTGAGGATAACTTAAAAATTGAGGTCATGTCAGACCGTTTGGATATGCAACAACAGAGTTGCATGTTGAAGAGGTTTATTTGGAAGAACTGTGTAAATAAATATGTCAAGAAAATAGATCTATAACCTTAATTACTACTGAGAATTGAAAAACATGATGCAAAACATATTTATATAAGAATCTTGAATTACATTTTAAAATATCATGCATAAATACTAAGACATGCAAATGAATGAGGACCGATCTGATCTCTAGGTGGGAAATGTGCGGAATGCACAAGTTCATGATTCATTATGAACAAAAAGCATGTTTATTTAGCATGTTGAATTATCCAAGAAGGTCAAGGTGAACCTAACTAAGAGTGCTCAAGAGGCAAAACAAGAAAATCCTAGGAGGGATAAATTGTAAAATTAAAGAAGTTTAAAGTGATTAATACTTATCTCACTATGAAACTCTGAATAATAAGACAAAGTTGTTGATCCAGATTTAGGAGCGGAACGAAATGATTAACAGAATGAATACAATAAACATAGAGATAGGAAGAATAACACAAATATCCATTGAACAATATATTCTATTTAATAATGAAATAGGTTGAAACTGTAAAAATGTAGAACTAAACCTTGCTTGAATGGTGGTAGTTATCTCTGAGAAGAGATGTGGCTACTATGTGCATCCATATAAGAAGAATGGATTACAATGAGGCTCCAGAGGCCCTTTTGATATTACTCATCTATTCCAAAACCATAGAAATCCAAAAACCTAACCCTAGAAGGTGAAATGTCAAAAGTCATGTGGGCCCTATGGGTAAGTTGGTGTAATTTGGTACCTCAACTTCATAGGGTCATAACTTTTGCATACGACCTCTATTCTAGGCGTGTGATAGCCCGTTGGAAAGGTATTTTGGAGAAATACACATTCCTCTGTCAGAATCTAAGTTCGTCTATAGTCTTACTGTGGTGAGCCACAAAAAAATGTTTAGGGCCCTAAAACAATCCTGAAAGTACAACAAGATGTACTGACATGAAAACATACAAAATAATCTAGTTGGATTAGGCGAGAGGCCCCCCGTATCCACCTAGAGAATGTGTGGGGATTCATATAGCCCCAGAAGTGTAGAACTCATAATTATAAAGCAGTAAAGAAGGATTTTCTGAACAAAAATGGACTTGAGGAGCCAGTTGGAATAGGTTGGTGGCCACCAATATCCATCTGGATCAATCCTCCCCCCTTAGGAAGCAATGGCCTCCATTTTGTTGAGGTCCCACATCAAGTGAGGAAAATTCAGTTGGATTCGGCCCCAGGTGAGCCACTTGCCCTGGTGTAGGAGTTTCCCTACCTTGACAACCCGATAAAGTTAGATATGTTGTTGGCGAGTGCCCTTGACCTGTGTGTCCACGATCTGATCGGTGGATACTTGTCCCATGTAGTTAGGGTTGAGCTTTGTTGGTTTCAATTGTTCGATGATCTCAAAGGTTTCCAATAATGGTTGAAAATATGGTCTAAGGAGGTCCACATTCAATATTGGATGCATACCAAGGAAGGGTGGAGTGTTGAGCTCAAAATCATTGCTACCCACATCATTGGTGATAGTGTAAGGCCCATAATGAAGTGGGCGAAGCTTTTGATGGGGCCTAGTGAGATGATCCTTCTGAAAATGTAACCATACTTTGTCACCAACTTGAAATTCGTGTGGTACCCTGTGTTGGTCATGGCGCTGCTTGTACTTAGCATTGGATTTCTGCAAAATATCATGGACCTATTGGAAGATGTGTTGAATCCACTCAATAAATTTGGTGGCTTTTTCGATCGTAGAATGATCAGGGGAAGAGTTTTTTTGTGCAGTGGTAAGAGGAAGTGAAACATCAATGGGTCCCAAGGGTTGGAGTCCCAGACCCACCTAAAATGGGCTATGGCTGGTGGACCTATGGAGAGATTTGTTGTAGTTGTGTTGGAAATATGGGAGACTCTCATCGCATGTATGTGCATGCTTAGAATTGTAAATGCACAAGATGTGCACAATCATTTGATTGAAGACCTTGGTGTGGCCATTGGTTTGGGGGTGGAAAGCAGTGGATTTTGTGAGCTTGGCATCCAACAGAGACCAGAGACTCAACCAAAAGGTTTTGAGTAACATGTTATCTTGGTCAGAGATGATGGTCTGTGGTATCCCAAAGTGGACCCAAAATGGTTCGAGGAAGATCTTGGCAGTATCTTCTATTGTGACATTCTTCTTATAGGATGTGAGGATGCCCATCTTCGAAAACTGATTAATGACCACAAACGCATAGTCATTCTCGTGCTTGGTGGACAATGAACTAGACATGTAATCCATTGATATGGATTCACACAACTTCTCGAGAATAGGAAGAGGGGTGTATAAGCCTTGATTCTTGATGACTGGATTTGCAATGGCGCAGGCAGTGCAATATATGATATACTTTCTAACGTCCTATTGAATTTTTGGCCAATAAAAATGTTTCTGAAGGACGACCACGGTTTTCTCTACACCAAATGTCCTACCACTCGACTATAGTGGGCTTCCCAAATTAGCTTTGCACACTCTCTTTTAGGAACAAAGAGATGGCTCAGGTGGCATAAGAGTCCATCCTGAATGTGAAAATTAGTGACAGTGGTGCATGTACCCAAGAGATGATATGTTGTGGTGAATTATGGATCTTTCTAATAAAGTTGGGGCCACTCCGATGCTTCTTGTCCACAGGAATGGATCACAGTGGTGAGTGGAACCACAAGAGGCCAGCTGAGGCAGTTGGCAACATGATTGGAGATACTTGTCTTATACTTGATGTTGATATGGAACTGCTGCATGTAGGTGGACCACTTCTTATGGAATTCATTCTGCAATTTCCCCCTATGTCTCTATGAACTGCAGAGGCTTGTGATCAGTGTGTATGATCGTCTCTTTCCCTAGAATGTAATGTTTCCATTGACGATAGGCTTGTACAATGGAATAGATTTCCTTGTCATAGGTGGGGTATTTCCATACTGTCTCACTATGGTATGCCATAGGATGCTTGTGCTGAGTGAGAACTATGCCCACAACATAGTCAAATCCATCATTCTCAATCTCAAATGGTTGTTGCAAATCAGGCAAGGAGAGTATTGGAGCTGAGCACAAGCGATGTTTCAGATCATCAAATGCTCATTGTTGATCCTTCCCCGACATGAACTTGGCCCTATCGCCACCCTTTGTCACCTGGATGAGGGCTCATACAATATGGGATAATCCCAGCAAAAACCATCAGTAGAAAATGGCTAGTCCCAAGTAGCTCTGAAGCTCGGTCAATGTGGTCGAGGCTGGCCAGTCACGTATGACTTGGATCTTAGCTGGATCAACATTTAACCTATTCTCATCAACAATGTAGCCTAGGTATTGGACCATGTTCATGACAAAAGATCATTTTTCCAAGTTGGCATAAAGCTTGTGTTATCACATACTGCTCAAAACCTATTGAATATGTCGCATGTGCTCCTCCCACGTTCTATTAAAGATGAGGTTGTCATCCAAATATAATACCAAAAAGGAGTTCGTGAAGGGTCTCAATACATCATCCATCAACTTCATGAAAGTGGTTGGTGCATTTGTTAAGACAAAGGGCATGACTAGCCATTCGTAGAGACCTTCTTTAGACTTGAAGGTTGCCTTCCAAACATCAGGTTGTTCAATGGGAACCTGGAGGTAGCTAGACTTCAGGTCAATCTTGCTGAAGAAATTTTCCCCCTTGATTTGGCCAATAAGGTTATCAATCCTAGGAATGGGGTAGAGGTTCCTGACTATGATTTTGTTTAAGTATATGTAATCAATGTAGAGTCACTAAGTCCCGTCCTTCTTATGCACCAGTACAATCGGGATTTTGCAAGGGGAGGAGCTAGGTATGATGTGCCATTTTTGAAGAATCTCTTGGATCTAATGCCTTATTTTTTCATTCTCCATCAATGCTCATCGATAGACTATCCCATTAGGTAGAGGTGCGTCGAGGGTCAGATCAATGGGATGCTTGACTTGGCAGTGTGTCAGTACCCTTGAAGGTGAGGTGAATATGTCTTTGTATTCTTCCATGATCCCATCCACTCTGTTCTACTACAAAGAGAGGTGTTTTTTAGAGGCCATGGATGTGACGATGAGCTTCTTCTTACTGTGAGCATGGATCACAAAGAAGACGAACTTCCCGGTTTGTGAAATGACCTTATTGTATTTCTTAGCATAGATTAAAGAAATAGCAGTAAGAAGTGCCACCTTTGGGATCCTGTACAATTGTATACCCAAAGAAATAATAGCACTTTGAGGTCTAGACTTATACATAGCATGACGCTTCCACAAATATGGTTGTCCCAAAAGAACCTCACAAACTTCAAGGGGATAAATATCACACAGTACCTCATATTTGAAAGGCTTGATGTTGTAGGGAAGATGACACTATTGGATGACATGGATATCTCTCCCTTGACGAAGCCAGCCGATGGTGTAGGGTTGTGGGTGTGGTGTCGTTGGCAGGTCTAGCTGCTTGACGACCTCTACTGAAATTAGGTTCTTATGACTACCGCTGTCGACAATGAAATGAGTCGGAGCCCCCTTGACCTGTTGGGTATGTGTTATATTCTTTGCACGACTAGTAGTGTCTGTGTTGTGTCGAGCATGCAGGGGGGTTTGAGGGGGGGTCACTATTCCCCCCACGTGGGGGTTCAAGGGAAATGCCCCTGAGGAAATTTTTTTGCCTCGGGAAACATGTCACATATTTATGTGGTTTTTCGAGACATGGTTTATTGCCGATGGTTTTCTATTTCAAGTTAAGGAATTAGGTTTATTGACTAATCGAAGTGATTGGGTTAGGGTTTTGGATGCCGCTAGCTCCTATATGTATATTGTACTCTAAACAATGTATCACGGTGAATGAATATAGAATATGTTGGTTTTCCCGGTTTGGGTTTCCAAGGGAAAAATGTATATGTAATGTTTGTATTTTCCATTTTATCTTTTTTGTTCTTTTATTGAAAATATGTTTGCAGTAAATATTGTAAAATCTTAAAATCTACATGACCCACATCTATGACTGAAAGAGGAGTTACCCTTCCTCTGGTTATTCTAGTTCGCTTGGCCAGACTTTGGTGGTAGCGACTATGGAACTAGGTTCAACATCGATAATTCACTTCCCTCCTTCAGGATTTGACTCGGAATTAGAATCAGCCTTTGACTTGGAAGCCTTTAGCTCAATGATGAGGGACTACTTGGAGTGACATTCGTCGATGTTGTGCAAAGGAATTTTATGGTACTCACACCATTTTCCCATGTCCTTCTTCATCTTCTCGTTTCCCTTCTTATGTTGCATCTTGGATGGATTGTCCTAAGGGCATCCATATCGACTTGGTCCCTTGTTGTGTGGGTTGGAGTTGCCTTTGCACTGCTTCGGCTGTGAGGGGTTTGCAGATCCAAACTCTTGTCATTTCTTCTTAAATTTATGCTTGATCTTGATAATGTATCTATAATTTTTTCCCAATGGGGCAATGTCCAGGAACTCCATTTTTGTTTGAATGTCTCTATGCAAACAACCGCAGTATTTGAGCACTAGATGACGCTCAAAATATTTGATACCCAATTTTGTGCGCAGGGTATGGAAAATAATGGTGAATTATGGTACTGTCTGGTCTCTTTCTTGATGTAGGGTGGTCCATCGGGTGTACTAGTCCTAACAGCGTCTAACAGGGTAGTATTGTTCTTTAATGGCCTCCCGGATGGAATCCCATGTAGGGGCCACCACAAAAATTGCAGATTCCTCCATGGCCCTTTTCTCAAAGTAAGTATCCCACCAGTATTTACCATGGGGAACGACCTTGAGGAGTGCAAAAGTGATATTTTCCCTATCAAAAAAAATTGTGGACCGAAAAATATCCTTCGAGAAGATTCAACCATTTATCTATAGCATCTTCATATATCAGTCCTTCAAATAATGGAATATCAAAATTTACATGTACCTTGAAGGGGGTTGCATGGTCACTTGATGAAGATGCTTCTCCCATGGGAAAATGTCAAAGAATATGTGCAAAGGTGTCCATCATTTCATTTCTTTGTCGCGCAAGGGATTCCTCAAGCAACATTTTAATATGATCTCCTCCTCCATCATCCTTCTTTTCGTCTCCCATGGGGTGTTGTTAGGCTCGGTGTGAACGATCTGGTAATGGATTGATTGATTCAAGTCCCAACTTCTTGTACCCAGACCTTGTCGGGGACATGCACAAAGAAAAATAAATGAAGAGCAGACCGCTCTCATACCATTGATCCATATTTAGGAGCGGAACGAATTGATTAATAGACTGAATACAATAAACAAAGAGATAGGAAGAATAACAAAAATATCCAGTGAACAATATCTTCTATTAAATAATGAAATAGGATGAAACTATAAAACTCTAGAACTAAAACTTGCTCGAATGGTGGTAGTTATCTCTGAGAAGAGATGTGGCTACTATGTGCATCCGTCTGATTAGAATGGATTATAGTGAGGCTCCATAGGAAATTTTGATATTACTCATGAATGCCAAAACCCTACACATCCAAAAACCTAACCCTAGAAGGTGAAACACCAAAATTCATGTGGGCCCTATGGGTAAGTTGGTGTAATTTGGTACCTCAACTTCCTAGGGTCATAACTTTTTCATACAACCTCCATTTTAGGCCCGTGATAGCCCGTTGAAAAGGTCTTTTAGATATCTACACATTTCGTTGTCAGATTTTGACTCTGTCTATAGTTTGATTGTGGAGAGACAAAAAAACAATGTTTAGGGCCCTAAAACAACCCTAAAAGTACAACAAGATGTCCTGACATGAAAACATACAAAATAATCTAGTTGGATTAGGTGAGAGGCCACCCATATCCACTTGGAGAATGTGTGGGGCTTCAGACATCCCCAGAAGTATAGAAATCACAATTATAAAGTAGTACAAAAGGACGTGTTGAACAAAAAAAGACACGAGGGGTCAGTTGCAATAGGTGGGTGACCACCAATATCCATCTGGATCAGTTGTATGCTTGAAAAGGATAACTGTGAAAATAAGTGCAACTAGTAACTAAAAGATACAATATTGAATTTGTTTAAATGAATGAGTTTGGTTAAGTTATAGTGTGCGAAGGAAATGAGGCCTTGAAATTAATTCAACTAGGCTGAAATTTTCCTGATGGGAGAATCCCTTACCTCCTTTATTGTTATCTATTATGTTTATATAGGATGAGAAGTTGGTATGTTGATGAATATAGATATTTTTTCATGAGAATGTTGAGAGATGCAACTAAAATTTGATTGTGGTTGAACTCATGAAAATATTGGGGACAATGTGATGGAGTGCATATAGATATGCTAAGGCATATGTGAAAATGTTTTATTGAAATAAATGATATGGTACATGCATTTGATTTTACATGACAAATAATGTAAAATGTGAATGTGGTGATGTATGTCATGTGTAGAAAATATTGGAATTGTTAGGGAAAGACAACTTCCAATAGTGAACAACCTCAGACATAAGTGAATGCATTAAGACTGCTAATAAAAATAAAACTGTGAAAGGGATTTTATAAGTTCCCAGGAAGCACCATTGAAGAGGTAATATCAAAGAAGGTGATGGTAGTCAGATCATGTATAAATATTTCACGCCCATGTGACATGAGAGATAAAAGGGATTTGAATAATAATACCTTCTAAAATAGTCTATGTTTTTATGGTATGCATGTGATTTGGATGGTTTATGTATTCCATTGATACCTAAGTAGGTTATGAGTTAGGAATAAGAACCTTCATGATGAAGGTTTGAACCTCTAATAGCCAAGGATGATTGAAATCCTTGGAAAAATACATGAACAAATATATGTCATGAATACAATTCCCAATCAAGGAGTGATTGGGAACAAAAGTTCTCAAAGATAGCACGATGAGGTAATGCATTAAGGAAATGCATGTTTTCATGAGGGAAGGTAATGAACTACCCATTATGGAAGGAGGAACTTCCAATACTCTATCGAAGTTGTAGCATGGAAAAGAGAGAAATTGGGTTGCCATAGATGTTGGCACCCTAGTTACCAATGGAGACAGAATACTTGAAAGCATTCATGTGGAAATTTTAGATTCATGTATGTTAATTTGAGGTCATGATCACATGAAGTAGGAAAAAATAGTCCTGTTGTAAAAATAAATGTGTATAAGGAACCATGTGGTAAATGGGTTGCTAAGTTCCAACCCACAAAGGCATAGTTCCTAATATGAAAAGTAATAATTTAAAAATCAATGCAAGAGTTCCTTGTGTGTTGATGTGGTCATGGATATTGGCACATTGATTAGATTCATTTTGATGTTTTATTTCATTTTTAAAGGCTTGGTATGCTAAAGTAATGCATGAGTAATGAATGGTATTTCCTTTGTGAGTAAATTAACTTGATTGTTAGTATGCACAACTTTGAAATTGTTTGTGTACCACTACAAGTGTATAATGAAAATATAATGTGCATGAGAACTAACAATTTGTCGGCTAATTGAAGATGAAATTGTAGGAAGAAAGGTTTGTGTCATGGTTGTGTTGTAATCCCATAAGGAATACCAATGTATGTTGGTTATAAAATAGAAAAAATACCATGAGAAAGAAATCTCATGCTTGTGGGATCTAGTTCCTATGTGGAATAGATCTAAAAATGAAAATGAAAATGTGAAATTTGAAATCAATGGGTGATAGATCTAAAATAAATCTGATTAAAATTGATGATAATATCTCATGAATTTAGGTGTGCATGTCATATAGGTGAGATGAAAAGAAAATATGTCCAGGGAGGATAGATGATGGATGTCAAACATGGAAAGAATGGAAAAGGGATATTGTAATGACATGAGAACCCTATGATAAGCCATGATTCCCGTAGAATGATGTGTCATGGTGACATGGGTCAAAGGGATTCTTTCGGCAGAGAAATCGTGAGGGATGCCTCAGTTGTAAGACTCAATGAAGTCTCTGAAACTCTTCTTGTGTGAGAAGTATTTGGTAGGAAAGATGGCTCACTCAAGGGAATGTATAACAGAGAAGGGGATGCCTAAGCCTAGGCCTGGAGGGTGACTGACCGCAAGGAAGAGGAGACTCTAATAGTTTTTTTAATATGTTGATTTCAATCATGCACACAATGGGTGTGTCAAGGAAAACAATGATCCAAGTTAATGAGACAACCATATGGATGAAAATACATAAACCACATAGATAAGTATTATGTTGATTGTCAATTCCCTCTTGAGATATGAACATTAATAAAATGTTTATGCATGGAATTATGAATTGATATTCTTATTGTTAGTAATTGTCGTAGGGATGTGCTAAATTCTAAGATTCTGGGAAAGGACCAGAAAAAAAAAAAGGAAAATGATGTTGAAGTAGCTGAAAGATGAATTCATGGCAGGTGTTGTTGAGAAGAGCATTGAGGACGGTGTTCCTTTAAGGGGGAGGGGATTGTAACACCCATGTTTCCCCTAGCCTGTAATTAGTCATAATTTATGATTTCCATGTAATGGCTTGCAAATATTGTAAATGTATTATTGTTTAATTGTAAACATAAAAAATTGACTGATGGGTGAATCTTTAAATTACAAGCCATGATATCACTAATGGAATGAGAGGAGGCTCTAATAGGCTAAAGGACCTGAAGCCTTATTCATGTTAATTCCCTTAGAAATGATTTCAAGATAAATTAGTTAATGAGGTAGGTTGGTAGTTGAAAAATCAACCACCCCAGTGAATGGAAGTATGGAGGGTTGTCAGAAGGGACATGAAGTGATCAGCTAGAGGACAGTAGGAAATATCACCATGTGTCCCCAATATTGACCCATGAGTTTCCTTCTAACAAAATAAATAGAAGGACAAGTCAAGAACCTAACTAATCCATGCATGCGACCGCGATATGCATAGGGAGATAACTAGAGGAGAGTTGGGGGCCCTTTGAAGAGGGGAGTTGTTTAAAGAGAATGCACGATTGCATACAATAAAAAGGATTAGAGAACTTGTGGAAGAATCTTGAGCTAGAGCATAAAAAACCTGACCTGAGCTAAGAGATATGCAAGCTTGATGTTGGGAAGGCATATGTTAATCCTTGAAGAGGCCTGGGCTAGGTGGGTGTAAGGAAAATATCTACCAAGAGTAGAGTGAAGTAGAGTGATATTCAAATCTTACTGAGAACCTAAGAGATATTTCCTAGTGGTATCATGGCTTATCATGGGGGTGGCCAAAATGATAAGAGTGAATGCATATGAGCCTATGTTTGGGTGGAAAGGAGAACACCCACAATCAGTTGGTTGGGTATAAACTATAATAGATAAGTATTTTTGTACCCTATATAATAAAACTATAACTTGAGGCTGAATTTTCCTGTGAATAATTCAGGGATGTGTATGTCTGTTTGATGATTAGATGGGTTATTTTATAACATGGGTATTTTATGTATTGACTACAAGTTAGAATAGTTGTTATTAAAATTTTACAAAAGTTGTGATATGCGACTCTTGTCATGGGTTTTTACCATTGTAATTATCCTTGAAATGTTTTTTCCAAGATTGTGTGTTTTTGTCAAGGTAATGACTGGTGGAATTATACTTGTACATAAATCACTAAGAGAACTATCTAGAATGGTATAGTTATGGGAATTCATATAGTCTATGTAAATATGGTGTCTATACAACTGCTACTCCTACACACACACGCACACACATCTCTGTATATTGTATATATACATAATGTTGGCATTATTTGTATCCTTTCACATATGCAAAGATTTTCCCATATGATTCACTGTCATCAGAGTTGAAATTATGGCTTGATGCAGTTTAGCTTGGGATAGATATATCATGTACATGTAAGGATTGTTCATATTTCGAAATTTGCATTAAAATAGATAAGAGAGAAAACCTTATCCTACATGAATAGGATGTGTTGTTTACTTGAAGGCCCAGTAAGACTTATCCTTTCCTGGAATAAGTTCAAAGCCACTAATCTAGGATTGTATTAATGAATTCAAGATATTCCATGTTTTGCCTTGGATGAATCATAGTTGATTTTTCAAGGATTTTTTATATTGGTCATTAATTGAGGTCCCTCTCATATGAGAACTTGCAAAGGATATAGAACTGTTAACAATCATGGGATCCATCAAAGAAACTCTCATAGGAATCATGATGATTGATCACTGTAGGGGCATTGGAGTAGCCAAGGAATATGGCACTCTGATGAAAGAAACTCCAAGAAACCTTCTCCACTGTTAGATCTATCAGGATGGCGCCAAGTAACCTCAGTCGTAGATTAATGAGGGTAAGTATATATGTTTGGTTCAGGAAAAAGGGTGACATCATGATTTATGTCACACTAGTAGAGAAATCTTATGTGTATGATGGAAACACATGTCGAGATGTAATTGGTTGAAACAATAGAGGGTGTGTGCCCTCAAGGAGTTCAAACCTTAATAAATGCTTTAATAAAGGGGAGTTATTTTGTAGGCCATGGAAAAGGAATGGTGGGTGTAAAGTGTAGGTAGTGGGCTTATAAGCATGACGGGTTCACAAATATTTGAAAGGTGAGATTAATGGATCTGCGATTCCTCCAACCTGTGAACCCGATAATATCACAAAATAATAGAAGTGTTGAGTGTTAGAAGAGAGGAAGGAAGGTATTTAATTCTACATCCATGAGTCCGTGATTCTACATAGGTGGAAAAATGGTTAAGTGTTGAGACTTATCGGAAAGAATTATGAAGGGGAGGTAAAAAATTGTATGTCTGTGAGTCTGCGAGTCTTCGTAGGTGGAAAAATGGTTAAGTGTTGATAATTCTCAGATAGACTTATGAAGTGGAATCACATAATTGTGTGCCCCCAAGTCTATGAGTCTGTGAGTCGACGAATGAAAAATGAAATAAGTGTTGGTGGCGACTTCATGAGAAGTATGAATATAGACCATGAGCTCGCAAGACCTCCACCTGCGAATCCATAAATACAATAAGGTGACTAAGTATGGTAGAATGTGTGGGCCACATAAACGAAAACCATATGGTGTATGACGCAACTTTCCAGCAAGGTGTCTAGTACACCATTAGAATGAAAAATTTCAATCATTAATAGGATAATGATTTGAGTAGGGTTCCACTGTGGTAGGCTAGGCTAGTGCCACGTCGGGACCCTACGTCAATTGGAACAAACAATGAAATCTCATGTGGATTCCATGTGACAGTGAGAGAGATGTTGTCTATGTAAACTCAAGTACCTAGAGAGGTCATATCTTTTGTTCCAAAACTCAGTTCGAAGTGAAATTACCAACCTTGGAAATCTCTTGATGAGAAGAAGAGAATGGAACTTTGATAGAGAAGATTCAAGGTTGTTAAGAGAAGATAAAATTTAATACCCCATCTCTTAAAAAGGTACTTAGGGGGTTGGATCTATTATAGTATTAATTTATTTTCATCCCAAACCATTATTTGTTTCATCCAAAAATTAAATATGAGGCAACCATCTCAACAAAAACATACTTTAGTGTTTTCATTAGGGCTTGAAAAAAAATTGAAATGAAACAAATGTGCATGCACTCTAGGAATGTGCACATGTTATAATATTGTTCATGCATTCTATGAATGTATGCACATTTTATATCACACATTCTCTGTTATTCCTAATTATTTCTCTTCTTAACTCCTTGTGAAGTGACTCCCTATGACCCCATGTTCTACAAATAAGAACCAATATAAAATATTTAGGGCATTATACCTAGATAATGTTGAAAGTATCTAGTTCAAACGACCATGGAGTTATGAAGTGGAAGCAAGAAATGAAATATTCTACATATTTAAAATGCAAGAGAGTGGAATTTAGAGGTGTATGGTTCAAAGCACCATGGAGTTAATTCAAAGAAAGCAATTCAATATTTCACATATTAAGAATGTGAGTTAATGAAAAGGCATATCCTTTTGGTGGATGAAAAAAAAAGATTAGGAATACATATTTATGTTGGAGTTCAAATCAAATTCCACTTATAGGTTGTTTTATTCTCATATACACCAAATTCCAAGACAATTGATCATTACAAATATCATGAAATTTTGTATACATGTTTGTCTTCAAATCCATCATTGTTTCACATGATCGATGACATTATTAGTTGTTCTTTCAGATATTTTTTGTATCTATTTCACTTTCTTGTCTCCCCCTCTTCCCCCCCTCTCCCCCTCTCTCCATCTTTCAATCTGTCTCTCCTATAGTCTTCCCCCCTCTCACTTTGCCTATCTCTCTCTCCCTCCATATCTATATCTCTCTACCCCACTCCCTATGCCCCCCCTCTCTTGATATTTATTGTTGTCCATCTCTCTCTTTTTCTCTCTCCCTCAATCCATCCTTCAGTCCCCCACACTCACTACAAAACTCTCTCTCTCTCTCTCTCTCTAACTCCCACCCCACTCTCTCCCCTTCTCCTCTCTCTCACTCTCTTCTTCTATTTCTACCTCCATCAACCTGTATCTTTAACTCTCTATATATGACTATGCCACTCTATGTAAGGTACTATAAGGAATATGTAGAGAAATAGAAAAAATATACCAAAATAGTTAACAAAAAGATACGAAATATTATATGCAATGAAAATATAGATGAAAATGGTGATACCATGATTCTCTTGGGATAAATTTCACTTTACTCTTCAAGGGGGAAACCTACAAGAGAGTAGAGATTGAGTACAAATGATTTCTTAATGTACCCCAAATTTCACTAAATTAAAAAAAAAAGACGGGGAAACTGAATTCTATTAACAACAAAAAAATTCATGACACGTGAAGATATTTCCTTATAAATCTTATTGCACTCTTGCATGCATATAAGTTTTTATTCCACTAGAATATCCATCCTAAAAATATAAAGGAGAGTTAAAACCAACATATAACTTATTGTTATACTCTACTAAACTAATCCATAGTGTTTTGGTGGATTGACTCATACCTATATTATCATAGGTTGTGTTATGATTCTCAAGTATTAAAGCAATACCATTATTTGCATTGTTATAAGCTAGGAGACATGAATCAATGTCCATAGTATGCGAGCTAGGGTTACACACATACCCATGTAATTCCAACACTATACTAGTGTAACAAAACTATATTATAACACAATGCATACGATGCAACCATTATCAACAAAGTGAAAACCCTGTTGATTAAGGTTGGTTGTCATTGATGTCAACCCTTGAAGAAAGCACCGTAGCACAAAGGTTTGGGTAATGGACCCAATATTGTTTGATGTAAATATGACTCATTATTGTTTTTTCATGGTTGATAAGAAATAAATATGGATCAAATCCAAAGTGGTCCCCTTATGGTGAAAACCCTCACGAGAAGATGCTTTGTGGAGTGTTGTTCCTGAGTTTATACTTTAAGGATATAAAGTATACCATCAAGGCATCCGTAAAAGTTTAAGGGAATAATCTAAGAATAATTTTTTAAAGAAGGGTAAAGCAGAATAAGTTTCTCAACTGTCTCTATCTTACTTCTTGTTGTTCCTGGATGCTAATGTCTCTTTCAATAGTAGCCCATGATCGTTCTAATTCGACCCGGTTGGTTGCTGTCTATAGAATGGTATTGAAAAGGTTCAAAGCAATGCTAGTTTGATCTTGAATTCCAGGTTCAATGTTGGGTTGTCTAACACTTGGAATTGTCATGGAGGATAAAACTTTATTTATCTTTAAAAGGATTTTAATCAAATGTTACTTCAAAACTTTCCAGAGATGAGAACATGAAGAAAACAATTTTGAAATTTAAAATACTAACATAAATACATTTGAGGTCGTTTCTTGGATTTGTAACAATTTGAGAAACATAAGATAACAAATAAGGGTGGAATAACGAAGGTGGGTTACACTTTCCTGACAATCTGGTCTCCAAAATTTCGAAAAAAAAAAATTCGGCCGAACTAAAAATATTTTTCGGCTGAAAGATATTATTTTTGGCTGAACTATTTTTCGGCCAAAAAAATAAACGTCAAATCGAACTGAGCCATAACCGTGCCCTCGATTTGCATGTAGAAATTTGCTCAGCCGGATATTTTCTTTTCGGAAATAAGTTTTCGGCCGAAAGATAGTTCGGCTGAAAGATACTTCTGCTGAAAAATAGTTCGGCCGAAAGATTTTTTATATATTTGCCACACATAGATTTTGCAATGTTTGGAAAACAAATTTGGTGTATTAGCTGTGAGTCGTGGTAGCAGTGGTCATGGTAGCAGTGGTCGTGGGTGCCGAGGTCGCAGGGGTCGTGGGCGCCGAGGTCGCAATGGTCGTGGAGAAATTTCGAGTGCCGGGGAAAGGTATTTTATGTTTGCGTATGGTTTTATTCGGAATGGTATATTACGTTTGCGTATGGTTTTATTCGGAATGGTATAACCATTCTGAATGGTTATATCACATTTGTGTATGGTTATAATATATTCGGAATGGTTATATTATGTTCGGAATGGTTATATTATATTCGGAATGGTTATATTATATTCGGAATCCTATTCATCTAGATTTATATTATTCGGAATGGTATGGTTTGCGTATGGTTTTATTCGGAATGGTATAACCATTTTGAATGGTTATATTACATTTGCGTATGGTTATAATATATTCAAAATGGTTATATTATGTTCGGAATGGTTACATTATATTCGGAATGGTTATATTATATTCAGAATCCTGTTCATCTAGATTTATATTATTTGGAATGGTATGGTTTGCGTATGGTTTTATTCGGAATGGTACAACCATTCCGAATGGTTATATTACGTTTGCGTATGGTTATAATATATTCGGAATGGTTATATTATGTTCGGAATGGTTATATTATATTCGGAATGGTTATATTATATTCGGAATCATGTTCATCTAAATTTACATACAAAGAGTTGGAAAAAGAATATCTGATTATTCTCATTTTGGCAACTAGCATTTTTTACGAAATGATACCTCTATAATTCGATGGTCATAAGTAAACTTTATCAAATTGAAAATTGTCCTTTGTGGAAAACCATATGAAACTGAAAATGAGTTGTGAGTGAGATAAGATTATTGATTCTTTATAATCCTTAGACCAAGTTCAAGAAGTTGATTAGCAGTATAGATGGAGACATTATTTAGCTAGATCCAATCATTTTCTTATAAATACAGTCTTCTCTTGGCATGACACATGAAGTTTTAAACATGTATGATTTGATTCCAAGCATCATTTATTGTGCCAGTATCATTGAGACCTCTAAGTTACTTCACATCCTGATACAAACAGGATTCAAAACAATAACTCTTGGGTTTATTCTCTAATATTTGAAATATATGGATATCTTATCATTAAATAACTGTCTCAAAATAAATTCACAAAACTGGGGAAATGAAGTAACGAATTGCTTACAGTCATAATATCTCCTACATACATAGACAATGGATCATTTAATTTATCTCCTGCAATAGAAAAGTTGAAAAATTAGCCAGAAACTATTATAGGGTTGCCAATGCAGTAATGTTGAGTAACCTACAAAAATTTTAGACAAAAATAAAAGTCAAGCAACCACACCTATCTTATAGGCAGCCGTAGGTGCAGCTGGTGAAATAAGGATATCATTTCCATCTAGAGCCTTACTAAAATCTCTCTGGATCAGTGTCCTGACCTGAATC
>SNQJ01S0002190.1:39353-58769 GCA_010110895.2 Picea sitchensis
TAATAGAAATCGTGTATTACTGTATCTCTGTGTTTATGGTTGCATATATGATATATTTATGTTATATTATTGGATATACGCGATATCTCTATGCATTTCTTTATTATATCTCCGCTCTCATTTTGTGCCAAAAATAATCTGGATCTGCTTGGGTCTAGGAACCCCTCACAACAAAAGCAGGACAAGGGAAGACCCAAACCGTAGAACAAAGGACATAGTAAAAATGGGAAACCTCAAGAAAACCAGTCCAAGCCACAAGAAAAGAAGGACAATGGGAATATGATGAATGATACCGAGAAGTGGTGAGACTTCCATAAGAGCTCCTAGCATAACACTATTGATTTCCTCTCAAAAAATTCATTGGTGCGGAAGGTGAAAGCCTATGAATCATATGTGGGTTCTGAATCTGAGTCAAAACCAGAAAAGAGAAGATGTATCATTGATGTGGAACCTAGTTCCATCATTGCTACCACCAAGATCTAGCTTGATGAACCTAATGAGCTAGAGGAAGGAAATTGCCTCTTTCATTCACATATGTTGGTGGAAGGCACTTTTCTTCACTACATCATTGATAGAAGTAGTCAAAAGAATCTCATCTCAACAAAGGTATTTAAGTGTCTATCCCTACCAACAATGTCACACCCAAAACCCTACACCATCGGATGGCTTCATCAATGAAGTGATCTTTGTGTCAACCAATAGTGTCTCCTTTCATATGATATCAATCAATTCAATGATGAGGGATTGTGTGATGATTCTCCCCTTGAAGTTTGTGATTTTCTTTTGGGACAACCTTATTTATGTAAACATCATGTTGTATATGAGTCTATGTCTTCAAATGTTATTATTACTTTGAACATAAAACTGTACAGGATATATGAGGTAGTCCCACCTAGTGTTATTTCCTTGATCTATGCTAAGCAATTCCGGCAGGTCATTTTGCAGAGCAAAAAGTTTGTATTCTTCATGATTCACCCTTAGAGTGAGAGAAAGGTTGCAGCCACATCCATGTCCTCTACGATCGACCTATCCATGTAGCCGAAGAAAGTGGATAAGTTCTTGGAAGAATACAAATACATCTTATCATCACCTATTGAGGTACCTTTGCACTTTCAGGTCAATAATCACATTGATATGAACACTGATGCACCACTATCCAATGGGCCAGTCTAGCACTACTCGCTACTAGAAAATGAGGAGATCAAGCGTCAAATCCAAGAACTACTTCACAAGGGGCACATCCAACCCAACTCATCACCTTGTGGAAGCCCAATTGTGTTGTTGCAAAAGAAAGATGGGACATGATGACTCTGCATTGATTATCGGGCCCTAAATAAAATCATAGTTAGGAACTAGTACCTGATTCCCTGAATTGACGATCTCCTTGATCACCTCAAGGGGGGCAAATACTTCAATAAGATTGATCTAAAGTCTAGCTACCATTAGACCCTAATAGAGCATATAGATGTATGGAAAGCTATCATCAAGTCAAAATAAGTTCTTTTTGAATGGTTGGTCATGCCCTTTGGTTTGAAAAATTCCCCAACAAATTTCATGAGGATGATGGATGATATCTTATGGCATTTAAATAATTATTTTGTGGTGGCATATCTTTATTACATCCTCATATAAAACAATACTTGGGAAGAACAATTGTCACATATTCAGTGGGTTCTGCATAGCCTGCAACATCACAAGCTATATGCCAACTTGGAAAAATGCTCCTTCAACATGGACATGGTCTAGTACCTAGGCTACATTGTTGATGTGAAGGGTGTGCATGTTGATCCATCCAAGATTCAAGTCATCTGTGACTGACCAACCCCAACCATGCTCACTGAGATTTAGAGCTTCTTAGGCCTTGCTAATTTGTATCATAGGTTCTTGTTGGGGTTCTCCCATATTTCATGGGCCCTCAACCAAATAAACAGGGGTGGTGGTAAGAAACATTTTTGTGGGGCCTGTCCCAACATAAATCATTCGATGATCTAAAGAAATGGTTGTTCTCACCCCCAATCCTTTCATTACCTTACCTAAAAAAACCCTTTAAGATCGATACATATGCTTCAAACTATGTTGTGGGTGCAATCCTCACTCAACACGACCACCCTATGGCCTATCATAGTGAGAAACTATCATATGTCATCTATAAGTACCTTTCTTACGAAAAATAAATGTACTACATTTTGCAAGCCTTCCACCAGTGGAGTAATTACATTCTTGGGAAGAAGACAATCATCCTCTCTGATCATAAGTTGTTGTAGTTCATGCAGACATAAGGCAAATTGTAGAATGACCACCAACAAAAGTGGTCCACATATTTGCAGCAGTTCCACCTCAACATCAAGTATAAAATAGGGAGTACCAACCGAGTCATTGATTTCCTCAGCAGACCTCCAATCACAACACTCACCATAGTGATAGACTCTTACGAGCATGAGACCTCTCGATGGCCCTACCTCTATGAGACAGATTCTAAATTTTCCAACACCTACCAGATGTTGGGCACAAACACATATGTCACTAATTTCCATATTCAGGATAGGATGTTGTGCCGTCTAGGCCATATCTTTGTTCCATCAAGCGAGCAAGTGAAGATGATTTGGGAATCCAACTACATTCGGGTGGCAGGACACTTCAGCATGGAAAAGACAATGGGAGTGTTGCAACGACATTTATACTGGCCAAAACTTTGACAAGATGTCAGCAAGTATATTTGGTCCTGCACTGCCTGCACTATTCCCAAACTAACCACTAAGAAACAATTCCTATACACTTCTCTTCCTACTCCTGACAGGCCCTGGGAATCCATCTCAATAGACTAAATGTTGGGCCTTTCATCCACCAAGCAGGGAAATGACAATGTTTTGTGGTTGTTGATCACTTTTTCAAGATGGTGATTATGGTCGCCTACAAGAAGAGCAACATAGTGGAGGTCACTGCCAATATCTTCTTTGAACAAGTGTGGGTACACTTTGGGATCCCACAAACCATTATCTCAGATTAGGAAAGTGAGTTCCTCAAGACATTCTAGTCTATCCTCTGGTCACTACTCAAATATGTTATGCATGTTCAAAAAAGCTACAACAGATCCATACATAGTTCAACCGGCCACACCCCTTTCAGGTGGGGTTGTTGTTTCAATCATTGGGTCCCATGGATGTTGCACTACCCCTTGTGGCCACCCAATAAAACTCATCGCATGATTGAAATGAAGCTGAAAAAGCCACTCAGTTCATTGAGAGGATCCAACACATATGCCAATAGGTTCAGGATATTTTACAGAAATCCAATGCCAAGTACAAGCAATGACATGATCAACACTAGGTTCCACACCAGTTTTAGGTGGGATACAAAGTTTGTTTGCACTTGCATAAATAATTCCTTATAGGTTCTTATTAGAGGCTTTGCCCACTTTATTATGGACCTTACACCATCACCAAAGTTGTGGGTGACAATGATTTTGAGCTCAACCTTCCCCCCTTCCTTGGATTGCACCTAGTGTTGGCAAAGCTAAGACCTGACTGCATGGAATAGGAATCCACTGATCATATTGTGGACACACAGGCCAAGGTAACTCACCAACAAATGATATAGATTTATTGGTTTGTCAAAGGAAGGCAGCTCCTGCACCAAGGTAAGTGGCTCACGGGGGGGAAAATTCAACAAAAATTTCTTCATCTGATGGGGGAACTCAACGCAATGGAGACTATTTCTTCCTAAGGGGGGAGGATTTATCTAGGAGGATATCGGTGGCCACACACCTATTATAACTAGCTCAAAGTATTTTTTTGACAACTTACTATTTTAAGGATTTTTTTGGGTCCCAAACTTCCGGTGCCATTTTGAGGGCCTAAATGATGTTTTCTCTCGAGTGATAGATGAATCTGTGATTGACCCCCTAAATGAACCTCCCTGTCAATACCTTTCCAACAAGCTATCGTACACCCTAAATGGAGATCATAAGCTACGACCCCAGGAAGTTTATTTACTAACTTACCACAATGGGGCCCACATGACTTTTGGCGCTTCATCTCCTAGGGTTAGTGTTTTGGATGTCTAGGGGTTTGGAATTAATGTTTATTGTAAAAATACATTCAGAGCCTCATTATACTCATCTTATTGTGAATGAGGGTATCCGACACATCTCTTCTCAGAGATAAGCTGCCATCATTCTAGCAAGCTTGTTTTCAGTCTGCATTTTATAGTTTTCAACATATTTCTTATTTAATAGAAGCCAAGTTTTACTATATCTTTTTTATTGTTCGCTATGTCTCTGTGTTAATACTATAAGTATGTGTTTTCATTTCATTCCACTCATAAATACAGATCAGCCAGGAATATGCAACCTATATGGAATATCCAATGAAGGATAAGGAGCCAAGTCTTAAACATTATCCAATCTTAAAAGATTATGGAGATGTGTTTAGGTAGTTGTTGGGATTGCCACCAAATAGGGATATAAATTTATCTATTGACCTAATTCCTATAGCTACCCCAATGTCCAAAAATCCCTACAGAATGAGAAAACCAGAGCTAAAGGAGTTGCAAATGTAGCTATAAGATTTTTTAAAGAAACGATACATACACCGAAGTGTTTCTCCTTGGGGTGGCCCAGTTATTTTTGTCAAGAAAAAATATGGAACATTGAGGTTATGTGTTGACTTTAGACAACTAAACAAGGTTACAGTCAAGAAAAAATATCTATTGCTACGGATTGATAATATTTTTTATTAGCTAAAAGGAGCTAAGATATTTTCCAAGATCGACTTGAGGTTAGGCTATCATCAAGTGAGAATTACAGAAGAAGACACTAGAAAAAAAACCTTTCGAACAAGGTATGAACACTATGGATTTGTAGTGGTGCCTTTTGGGTTGAAAAATGCACACACTACATTTATGTATCTGATGAATGGGGTGTTCAAATATCTTCTAGACAAGTTTGTCATTGTATTCTTGTATGATATTATTATCTATTCCAAAATAGAGAAGGAGCATGAGAAACATTTTAGGATGGTGCTACAAGTGTTTATAGAGAAACACTTGTATGGAAAATTGACTAAATGCACCTTTTATCAAAATCAGATCCATTATTTGGGTTACATTGTTTCAGAAGATGGCATAGTAGTGGATCCAGAGAAGACTGGAGCAATAAAAATTTGGCTAGCGCCAACAAAAATTTCATAGGTTAGATCATTTATGGGTTTAGTTGGTTATTACATGAGATTCATTGTAGGATTCTCCAAGATTGCACACCCAATAACATATTTGTAAAAGAAAGGAGTAAATTTTGAATGGCGTGCTAAATAACAAGAAATGTTTTAGTGGTTAAAGGATTTACTAACAAGTGGACCTATTTTAAAACTTGCAGATCTAGATGAGGATTCTATTGTGTGCAAAAATGCACGCAAGGAAGGGATCAATGGGATCCTTACACAAAATGAACATGTAATTTATTATGAGTCTATAAAATTGAAGGAGAATGAAATAAATTATGCCACACACGATTTAGAGTTGGAATCCATAGTACATGCTTTAAGGATGTGGAGTAATTACCTTATGGGAAGAAAATTTGAATTGAGGATAGACCATAGTGGTATGGAATACTTGTTTGAAAAGACAACACTAAACACTAGAAAAACTAGAAACTAGATGGCTGGAAATTCTCAGTGAATATAAATTTGACACAAAGCACATAAAGGGAAACGAGAACAAGGTGATTGATGCACTTAGCATAAGGGTGCATAAAATGAATTCTATAGAAATCAGTATGTACAAGACATATTTAAAATATAGAATTATAGAGGTTGTAACAATAGATCAACATTATTTGCAAGTTAAAGAAATATTACAACATATTGATATGAAAAATAAATATAAGGGTTACAAGCTAGAATATGATGGAATTCTCTTATTCAAGAGCAGAGTATATGTTCCTAATTATCAAGAATTGAGAAATTTGGTTTTGAATGACATGTACAATGTGCCATAAGTTGGATACCATAAAAGTATTACAGTTGTAAGAGGCTAATATTTTTGGACTTGTATGAAGAGAGATGCCATTGTTTATTTGGCTAGATGTGTGGAATGTTAGAAGGTAAATTCTGAGCACAACCATCTAGTGGGATTGTTGTATCCATTGCCCATTCCTAGATGGAAATGATAATTTTTTACTATTGATTTCATTACCAAATTTCCTAGGAAAGTAAGGAAAGATGATTTCATCATGGTAGTGGTGGACCAGCTTACAAAGGATGCACCTTGCATTCCTATAAAAGTAACTCATAAGGAAGCCAATATTGAAAATATTTATATGAGAAACATTTCTAGGTTACATGGTGTGCCTAAGGAAATTGTGTTAGACCGAGATCCCAGGTTCACTTTCAATTTTTGGAAGGGCTTGTTTAAAGGACTTGGAACCAACTTGAACTTCAGTATATCATATCACCCAGAGTCGGATGGGAAAACTTAAAGGGTTAATTAGATAATTGAAGATATGTTGAGAATGTATATAATGGATAATCCTTCTAGGTGGGAGGATTGTATCTAGTTAGTTTTTTTTCTTACAATAATCGGTATTAGGAATCATTGAAGATGATCCCATTTGAAGAATTGTATGGAATAAAATGAAACACGCTAGTAAGTTGAGATAACCCAATAGACAAATTTGTGATTGGGAAATAATTGTTAAGGGAAATGGAAGAACATATGGGAAGGATTAGGAATAATTTAAAAGTTGCACAAGACAAGAAGAAGAGCTATGCTGATAAAATAAATACACATAAAGAATTTGAAGTGGGAGAGCATGTGTTTTTAAAATTTAAATCTAAGATAATCTCATGGAAAATGGGAAGTTTCCCAAAGTTAGCAACGATATATTGTGGGCCTTTTGAGAAATTAGAAAAGATAGGTCCAATTTCATACATACTAGAATTACCTACATCCATGATAATTCAAAATGTGTTCCATGTTTCTTTATTAAAAAAGTATTTACCTCATCCTAATCATGTGATTGATTGGAATGTGATCTTGGTGGAACATGAAGGGGATTTCCAGGTGGAACCAATGTGCATCTTGGACTAGAGCATCAATGTTCTCAAGAACAAATCCATCGGATTGGTGAAGGTTCATTGGACTTGCTACGATTCTAAAGATGTTTCTTGGGAGAATGAGGAAGCCATGTGGGAAGCATACCCGCAATTTGTTTCAAATTTTCAAAAAAAATGAAATTATATTTGTACATAAGTAAATGAAGAGTCTATTTTGGCAGCTAGAGTTCATGGAGCCACAACTATGATATTTCTCATCCAATCGATGTGTGGGTTGAGGGAAAAAGAGAGTTTTTGGTTTGAATTTTTGTGTGAGTCATTAAGTTGCATAATTATCAAGTATTTTGATGTAATATTTTTATATATGTATGTTGGACAATTGGTTTTCATTGATTCCAACACTTGGAGATTGATGTCAACCCTTGGAGAATTTTGGAAGCCCTACAGATGTAGTTGATATTGATGGTCTAGAGTGGTTGATGTCAATAGATGTGTTGGTTTCATTTGATGAAGTATACATTAATCCCCAGAGGTGTGGTTATGGTACCCGAAGTTGGTTAAGGAATATGGACATGAAGGAGAGTGTAAATGAAAGTAAGACACTAATAGATGGATAGTTCTTTTCATGCAGTTTCCATTGATATGTGGTACACCACATCATTCCTTATTGTTGAGGAGTTATGAACTTATGAAGTTAGAAGCCACAAATAATGGCCAAGAATACCCTAGTTGGTTACAAGTGAATTAATTAAAGGGTAAAGTTGTTGTGACAAGGAATTACTATAAGCCATAAGATTAAGGAAAGAGGTTACTATGAAAAAGTATATAAACACCTCAAGGAGTCTCTCATAGACACATACACTTGCATTGAATATCTATCTTGTGAGAATTTTATGGTATAGTATTTTGTTCTATTAGTGAATCTGACGACAATTATGAGGCGGCATAGAAAGTGCGAGGAAAGAGTGAAAGTTTTGAAGTTGCATAGTGTTAGGGTTTTTGTGTAACCCTAATTTAGAAGGCCCTCATGGGTCATCTTGAGGGTGTCACAGGAGCCACCCCATGGATTTACTAAGTGATGCCACACAAGGCCCCGCATGATAGGGAGTCTTAGTCTTGCGAGGCTAAGGAAAATTTGGGAGAAATGTTGGTTCCATGTTGTTGAAGGCTATGGAGGAGTTACAAGTCATTTTTACAGTACATCAGGCCAACTACAAGTCATATGTATGTTTATATGATTATAAATTATGATTGGTAATGGTATGGTACATGCTTGAGATGCATGTATTGTTGATGCATGGTACATATTAGTGATGTTGGTATGGTACATTGAGTAGTAGTGCATCTTGGTTGTATTGGTATATTAGTATCTAGTTTGGCTACATGGTGATGCTGTTATATGCTTAAGGATTATTCTTGCTATACTCTTGAATCATTGACACATGTTGTATGGTTTTCATTGATACATAGTTGAGGATTACACTTGGTATATCACAACACATGTATGAGATACATCTCTTTTCTGTGATGTTGGTACTTGGTTGAGGTACAACATTGATAATATTGTCTTGGTATATCCTGTGATATATGTTGTATGGCATGGTTGAGTGATATGGTATATGGTTGAGATACGTTGTTGGTACATGGTATCGTACAAGTGTTGAGGTACATGGTTGATATATGTTGTGGTACAGGATTGGTACTTGGTATCGTGTTTATGTACATGGTTGATTGTTGAGGCATAAGATATAGGTTGTGGTGCATGGTTGATGTATGGTTTGGTATAGGTGTTGGTGCATGGTTGATGCACTTGTTGTGGTATAGGTTGTGGTACACGATTTATGCTTGGTATGGTATAGGTTTATGGTTCGACACATGTTTTGGTACATTGTTGAGACACATATCTTATGATGGAATGTAGTTGATCTTGATACATGATTGGTACCTTGTTTCAAATCTTATCCTCTCTTAATCTAGTCTAATATTATTCTCCAAGCTCCTTAGCATGACACGATATCTACAATTCAATGGAAAACGAAGAAAAAAAATACTTCCTAATCTATCAATATTATTTTAAACCAAATTCATAAATAATAGATAAGAATATGCAATAATAAACAATCTTGAAGGAAATGGTCCAAGCATATATTAATGAGAACATTAAAAATATACTTACAATCTAAAGATGTAGTTGCAACAACCTCTCCAAGTCCTCCTTGTCCAACCCCTTGCTCAAAATATCAACGATCAGAATGAAAATACTTTTGTTAATTATATCTCCCCTTTCACCATGAGAACGCCTCCTTTTATAGGAATTTAAAGGCTCAACCACCTTGTTTATATGTGGGATAAGTTGAGGATATGACTCCATCAATTGTGGAATCTCCCCTAGATGCAACCTAAAGCTTGGATTCGATCCAAACCAACTCAGATAATTTCTAGCTGTCCTTAGAGAAAAGGGGTATTTATTCCCATTATTCTCTCAACCAATTGGTTCTCCATCAAAACAACCAATAGAGTGTTGCAATGCTCCTTGCTATATGGACAGAGAGCGCTAGTGATCCCGACATATCATTCTCCAAAATTTTGTTAAGTTGACCAATTCTCAAGGTAAAACATTTTGTTTAGTTTTTCAAATGATGTAGTCTCTCCTTACAACATGTTATAGAGGATTTATCAAGTGTGTCCATGGTGTCGTTCACAATGTGACATATGCAGAACATAAATACGACATTTACAACACTTGTGACAAAAGTGCGAAACTTGCGAGAATGAGAATGTGACATTATCGAAGTGAGGAATTTTGATGTGTAACACCCATATAGAAGCAAGACACCAATTTTAAAGAAAAATATAATCAAAGACTGAATGAAATTTTTAAGTAAAGTCATGTTGTTGAAAAGGAACATGAAAATTCCAGTCTCCTATATACTCTAGATGAAGATATTTCGAGAAAAAAAATTGAAAATGAAATTGAGGAGCCTCCACCAAATACACAAGAATATTTCATCCTTGTAATAGATGATGAAACATCACAAGAGAACTTGCAGAAAGATGAATTGATGGAATAAATTAATCTTGAGAAGAATGATGAGCAAGATCATCTTTACAAGAAAGAAGAGTCTTTTCAAGAGAATTTTGATGAATAAAGAACCTTGGAAGTGGAATTAAATAAGGAAAAGGATGAATGTATTATTATGTGGAAAAATCCTCATCCAATCAAAGACAATAGTATTCTTGAGCAACCAATAATTGATTTCATTGAATTATAGTTCCAAAAATTTGTTGGCCAAACAACACAATCAAATCTTCACCATACTTGGTATAATTTTTCTCTATTACTTATTAAGAGTTCCGTTGACTCATTGTAACAAGGCCCAATATATCTCATAATTTCGAAATTCATTCCACAAATCAAATCAATGCCTGAATGGATCCATTAGAAACCTGCCTACACCTAAGGTGCCCCTTTTTTTCAAGTAAGTTAGGGTAGATAGATCATATATGTACATATTTTGTTTCTTCAATTCAGTTTTGCATAATAAGGTAGTATTTATATTTATGTTTGAAGATAACTCCATGAAAGAAGAAGAATTACAAGAATTTATTGAATATGACTCCATGCCTCGTGGAGAATGAAGCAAATGAGATTCTAGATTCTCAACAACTCATAGGGGGTCACTGTCCCATAGTTGGAGCTAGTTGTTGACCAAAATTTGGTCATCTATATTTTCCCGCTCTTGGATTCATAAAAGCCTTGATATCAAAAGAAGACATTTTTTGAACTTTTAAAATTTCACTCTACAACCCTCAGTCGCAGCTTCACCACACATTTTTTGGATCAAAACTATGTTTCTATATGCCCAAGTTACTCTAGATCTTATCCAAAGGTCCGATATTGAAAACTATTTCTAAGTATCATGTTCTCCTCTCCTCTCCTATATTAAAATTATACCATACTTATAATTTTCACTCAACATATATCTCTCCATACTTTACCTCACTCTTCTCCCATACACTCCACTAGTATCCATACATAGTCTTTTTTTGGGACTCTTCCCTCATTTCCTCATCGGGTTTACAGGTTGGTAGACTCATAATTTCCCTCACGTCCTCACACTCCTTCACCCACCATCCCACTATTTACATATCACCCTACGTCACCTTTATCTCTCCACTCCCCTATCCCTTATCCACCCATACTTAGCCATATTTTAATCTATGGTGGAGGCGGACACTCACCACACTTCTTCACCCTTCCCCCTCACCTTCCTCACCATTCTCTTGTTATCTAAATTTATCCTCCCTTAATTCCACCATCTAATTTTCTCCCCTTTCTCCCTAAGTACTCACAATCCTCGTCAGGTTCGCAGACACCTGCCATCCTTCACTCTCTTACTCACCTCACTCCCCAACCTGCCAACCCATCCCCGCAACCTACAAACTATCCTTCTAAATTCATCTATTTACATATCATCCCCATTCCCCTCACTCAACCCTTTGAATTATCTCATGTACTTAACCATTATTCCAAAGTTTTCTCCATTTAAACCATGAACCAATAAGAACATTCAACATGGAAGCATGGAATTGTGACACATGGAAACTCGTGGTGGGAGACACGTGGAATATTCTTATTGAAGAATTACACGTGGTAGAATACAAAAAAGAGAGACACATGGCATGATATTATTGGATGAATCATCATTATTACTGGGCATGAGGTGGATGACGACATGATTCCAAAAAATTATTATTTTATTTGACAATTTTCCAAGGGTTGAATCCTCCAAACTCCATAATTTATTCTTTTCTTGTGTTTCTTGCTAAGTGTATCAAACACTTAGTATTATCTATCATGAATAATCTAATATCCTAATGCATGTGGGATATAATTTATAAAAAAAAAAGTAAAATTTTATGAAGGGAAGCACGAAATTCATCCAAGGGCCCACATTTTCCCATAAATTTTGATCGATGGTGGTTGAGCATTGATCTTGCGGAGGCCATAACTTGAGCTCCGGATGTTGGAATCGCACAAACATTATACCATTGGAAATATACTTAGACTTATATGATGGTGGTACAAGTTTCAATTGTTGAAAGTTGATTCATTTTTCTCAGAAATTAAAATATCAGTGAGTTGCATTTTTAATGGGCCTGTATGACAACTCAACTTCACAAACTCATATCTTGAGATCCGGGTGACAGACTGGGGAAAATTTTATATCGTTGGAAATATAAGACGATGGATATGATATATGAAATGATTTTCATGGATAGAAAGTTTATTATCATTCCCATAAAATTAAAACACATTCATCCTCTTTTAAAGGGAAATTAATTAAATTTTAAAAATAAAAGTTTAATTAAAAAAATTATTAAAAAAGTAAATAGACCATCATAGTAATTTTATGCTAATCACATCTTACTTTCTTTATCATTTTTTCATCTAGTTACTCTGATTCTTTGACTAGAAAGGTTTAACCGAAATATGACAACTTCTTCATGTCTTCTTTCCAGGTCTTACTACTCTACCATCGCCCACCATCTTCTCTCCACAACTCACTTCTTCTTTATATTTACTTTTATGGTCCATGGGAGCTCCAATACGAGTCCTCAGGACAAATACATTTTAATTTCAAATATTTGTAACAGAGTTTAACATTTTTTTCAGAAATCCCAAGAGAACTAATTCGGGATCATTTTTTACAGTGTATTATAACTCTGATTTTTGAGTATTAAATATTTGATATTTATATATCATTTTCTTCATTTGAGATCCACATGTGTCTACTCTATTAAATTTCTCTTATGTGTACGTAGAATTTTATTTTATTTTTATATGTGATTAGAAATATTTAGTTTAACTATGATGGATGTGAGGAAATTTTGCTTATTTTTTTCAAAGATGTGATGTGTGAGGTTCTTGGTCATCTCTCATGAATTCTTTTTAAAAAAAAACATTTTATTTTCTTCAACTTTTTTCCATTTTATTTGAATGCCACGGTGGACTTTATCAAAGTCCTATATCATTTTGGAAATCTATAATTCAAAGAGTATCATAAAACATATAGGAATAACACCTCTATAAAAATGCACGAGGATTTGTATCCTTGTGAGGTTTTCGTTTCAATACTAACATATTCAAGCATCAACAGGTGTGTCATTCCCATGTTTTGTTCAATGTTACTTCTTTATTAAAGGGATTTTGTGCTATTTTACATCACTTTTATATCATGGAAACTAAATGTCACCACTCCATAAATGTATTGAATATTATGGATCCTCAAATATCTAAGAAGCACCTGATAAGAACTAATGGGATAAACCCTTCATTGCAACTGAAAATTTCCAATAAAACTATATTGTTTATGGCTAGGATAGTTACATTTCATTGTTGATATGAAGTCTTTGAACTCGTTATCTTCAAAGGGTTAGTATTGATTCCAAAAACCAATTGACCTTCAAGTTTGTTTTTTAATCCAAACTCATGGTTTTTTTCGACATTAAAGATGCCACCTTCAATGCTTGATGACAAAAGAAGTAAATTAGAAAGGAAAATGTTGTATTTCTCCACCTTAACCACATCTCTAACTTGGAGGTTTTCCCATACCTTGCACCCAAAAACACCATCTCATTTATGAAAACTCACTTTTCATACATTGACCTTCATGTCCTAAATAAACCTCCTCTGGTCTTCCACAACCTCCTTATTCATACTTTTCCTGGTGAAAAAATATATGGTTGACATTATAGTGGTAAAATTATAGTGGTAGACTGAAATGGAAACAAAATTTTCATAGACAACACAATTGTTAGGAGAAAATAAAGGTTTGTAACCCTGAGAAGTTGCTCCAAAAATATTTGGGAAAAATCATGATAATATTTTACTTGGTTGTAGAGAAATAATTGAAGGGATACTTCAAAGAATGTTTCCACATATATGACACTTATTGTGCATAACTACACTAGAGAAACCTAGGCCTTCTAGAGAATGCAACTCCTCTCACTCTAAAAAAAATTGACGTCAAACAACAGAATGAGACTTGCGTATAACTTGCAACTCATGCATATCAAACTATATGCATACTAACGCATATAATAATGCGTGCCATCATCGCATGTTGCAAATGGTTTTCTGCATAACACAATTGATTGCATACTTACAAAATTCTGTACGTGTTGTTGCCATTGTGGTGATTTATTATAATAAACATACTAATCTTCGAAAGAGATCGAACATAGGATATCCTCCCACGAGTGGCCATTCTTTTGGTGTCTTAAAAACTCAATCGCTTTAATTTGAGGGTCAAATAATCATTGGTTTTCCAATAGTTCAATAGATTAATTGGAGAGAAAGCACATATCACCTAGTGTCAATTAAAGACATTGAATTTATTTTACATTCAATATAATTTGAAGCAAAACCACGAAAATACATGATTGTTATAGAAAGATAATAGGTTTATGTAATGAGGGTTTTATGTGTTTTTAGGGGGATTTTTGTATACGCGAAGATAAGTGGAAGACTAAATACGTATATGAATTACATCTAATGTGGTTCTACTTGCTAATACCAATAGAGGTGTACCAGGATGTTCAACCAAATGACTCCACTTGTATTTCCTACATGTATGTTTTTGATTTGTAGTTTTACCCATTTAATGATACACAATTGTTTTTAAAGACTCTGTTGGAACACATCTCTAACCTAAAAACAATTCTCTTAAATTATGGTGCATATTGACATAGGAGAGAACTTTGATACCACTTGTAGTGTACTTAATCAATAGAAACCATAAATTATGAGCAATATTAAAAGAAATATAAACCATGAAAGTTAAAATAAGAGAAAGAAAAGTATTGAACCTATATAATGCAAACCCTTACATTGATCATCTAGAAAGAGAGCAATATTCATTGGCCTCTTTAAGGGGGAAACCTACAAATGAGTAGAACTGAAATACAATAAAAATTCTTAACAAAACACTACAAAAATTTATACCTCTATAAATAATTTCTCACTAACAAAACCACTACTTATGGTCTTATTATTAATGAGTACCAACCACAAAGTGAGATTTATTTAATAAAAACAATCCTTTTACAATGAGTAACCACATAACAACTACGTAATAGGATTTATTCAAAAAAGATGACCTCATACATTAATTGACTAATTCCTAATTACCTTGAAATAGGGCCTTAACAATAAACATAAAATTCCAAATATGTCTTAAACATGATACTTAAACTTTTCATTTTCTCATTTATCTCAACAACCAATGAAAAATAACTATGAAAACCATCATGATCTTTTTGGTGTGCGAACGGAAAGCGATTTGGCTCTGCTAAGGTTCTCACCTAGCACTAGAAGCATGCCACCTCTCATTGCTACTACCACCATGGAGGCCAAGGGAAGGTAGCCATAGGGCCCCTCCTACAACTCAGTCACTGCCATGGAGCATGGTTCCCATCATTCTAAATGACCAACCTTTGAACTATCGCCAGACATGCAACGTGTTATCACCCCATAAATTATGGGAATCAGTTGATGACTTGGATATTATCTATATCTGGTGATTTGGTTGACAAATGATATTGCATTCTTCAAATAATTTGTGAAAAAGAAAAAAGAAAGAAAAAGAAAAAAGAAAGAAAAAGGAAAAAGAAAAAGAAAAGAAAAGAGGGCTAAAAATAATTGAAACAAAGGCCCCATGCAATAATAGCAACTTGGTCATACCTTTCAAACATGACCAAGTTCTTTTAAATTTTCAATGTTGATAGGTTAGTGAATACATCTGATCAGACCATCTAATCCTGATCAGATAGCCCCTAGAAAAAATAAAATCTTAACCCAACTGTTTAATATGGGTTAATTGCCTCGTGACAGTAGGTTAGGATGTAGATTAATTGCTTTGCCTGCCTTGCCAAAATAAAGCTAGATTGATGAAAATGTTACCCTGTGACTCCAATGCCTATGTATACTTGAATTGATGGCCTCTTGGTGGTGTATAAAAAAAAAAAAAAAAAACCGAAGGAAAACCCATGTGAATGTCCTTATCCTAAGTTTTCCTACATATGGAATTTTCCACCCCCTACCTATGTCTCATTCACCTTCAAAAGGCCCAGATCATCGGCGCCATATCAACGGTTCATATAGCATTCCATACCCCCCCGCCCGTTCTTCCTTTGACGGAGGGGGGGGGTCTGGAATCTGCGATAATCTTTGCACAGATCTGAATGGTTCAGAAAGGAGCGCGCTAATCCACGGCTTATGTTGAATTCTGGACCCCCCCCTCCGTTTTGCCTTTAACGGAGGGGGGGGGTCCGGAATTGGTTATAACCTGGGCGCACATCTGGATGGCTCTGAAACGAGCGCTTACATCTACAGCTCAAATTGAATTCCGGACCCCCCCCTCCGTTCTACCTTTAATGGAGGGGGGGGGGTCCGGAATTGGTATTAAAGTATGTGCTAAGATCTGCGTCCTCAAATCCATCGGGCAGATCTATGGTTCCAAATAGATTCTAGGCCCCCCCTAGCATTCTGCTTTTAACCAAAGGGGGGGGGTCCGGAATGAATATTCCCCGCAGGTGGGTCCATTGTCACAGGTGGCTCAAGCCTATTGGTCAAGAAGTACCATCACCCACATGCTGCCTGACAGCCCCTCACTCATAGACGTCACCCTCCACAGAACCCACTTGTCCCACTCGCTCCTGGTCTGAGTCCCATCTCATAACTGCTGCCAGTCCCTGCTGTCAGGCCTCACCTTTTCCGTTTATGGCTAGCCCCCTTCGGCGAATTTTACCTCCAATCACATGCCTCCACGTCATCTCCCATACACATTGGCCGCCATCACCTGCCATATCACCCCAAGTGGCCCGTTGTCCATTAATAACTGGATTACATGCCCGTTGTCATGTTGACCATTTTCCCGCGTCCTACCGACCCAGTTTTGAATAAATATACCGTTGCAACAATTTTCACTTGTTATTCATCCCTCGCGCTAGAACCATCTGTCACACCAGAGAACGTATCTATCGTCTTCCCACTGTTTCCCCGTCGTTTTCCTCCACCCCTTGTAGACCCTACTATCATGTTTGTTGCAGGTACAGTCGCTGAGATGGTGTCTAAAACGAAGACAGCTGAAGAGGAAGAGAATCCGTTCGTTCCGCCTCCGGTCGACCTGGATAAAATCCCTCTGGTTGACAAAGATCGGTTGATAGCGGACACCATATGCAGTTTTGACTTCTCGGATCTGCAATCATGGCTCCAAGAAGTTTTCCTAGACCAGAGTGACGAGATTGGCCTCTGGGAGTCCAATCTGCCGCTCTATCTGTTCCCACAAATTCATCATTTCCCAGAGTTTGCACTCAAGTGCCAAGCTCACTATGTCCTCGAATAGAAAGCCATTGTTTCCTCCTCTGGGGACATCCTTTTCTTCATTACCCCAGAGGATATCGACCAAATGATGTAGATAACCCGCCCGGAGTCTGCATCCCCATTCAACCTAGATATCCTCACTGAGCTCTACCAAAAAATGACCTTCCTGCAGAGAGCTCAGATCGTGGAGCTTTTCCTCCCCACTTCAGCTCCACTCCCGACCACAAATTCCCCGTATCCTTCCTCTTTGTTTTCCGTCAAATGAAATCAGATTATTTCCTCACTGTGCGCCCTGCTCGGGTACTATTCTGATCAGCGGGTAGACGAACCCATCCTTGGTTTTCTCTCTATCTTTTCAAATGATGAACAACCAACCACCCAATTCGATTACAACACCTTCTTGGCCCATAACATCCATGAACAACTGGTGAATTTTGCCACAGAAGGCATGTTCAAGTACTCGTCCATCCTAGCTTACATGTTCATCTACTTCCAAGAAGATAGATTTAATTTCTCCATGCAGAATATGGACACCGACGGGAGGCCACAGCCGGTCACAGCGTGGACGTCTCTTCTAAAGCACAATTCTGCCGAATACGAATTCGCAGCGTTCATTGATCAGTTCTACCACCCTGTGGTAGGTATGCTGAGTGGTGTGCCTGAGCCATGAGTAAATGTCGAAGTCCAGAGAGTTGTACACCTCTCGGAAAACGCGAAGACACGAGACTGGTACCTATACCAGAATCACTCCGAGATCCGAGTCTACGGGTGCGAGTTGGCACCATACAAGCTTTCTAGATATATACTGGTAAGAGTTTTCGCACTGGAATATATTAGGCAAATTATGAATTCTGATGATGTTCACTTTGTTTCCCTCAAAAAGAAGCAACAGTTGCGGATTAAAGGGAAGATAGGTTCATTCATTTGCAACAACAGAGGCGCAGGTGACGAGGCAAACAAACTGCTGAGGGAAATGAATTTCCCCACTAGTTTCACATGGCGTTATGATCCCTGAGGGATCATTTCAGAGATGAGGGTCAAAAATAAAACTGCCCCATATGCACATGAGCTCAGACCCGAAATCGAAAGGTTTGCTAATCAAACAGAATGGGAGCCTGATACGTTGGTGGACGTGGAACCAACTGTCGGGATGGAAAAACAGGTAGCCTCAACAAGCGCGCCTCCCACTGCCACACCTCAGAATCCCAAGGAAAAGAGGTCTCGGCAAGAATCGTCTTCTCCGGTAACAGAAGTGTCTTCGGAGGAATTTAATATGCACGCCAAAAAGCCAAGGACTGTTCCAACGGCAGGCACGACAGTGGAGCAAGAGATCACAACCACCACAGTGGCCTCCCCAGGGGTCAAGCCCATAAGTATACCTTTCGGTTCGAGTCAACACAATGAGATAGTGAAAACATTGAAAACCACAGACTCTCCCTTAGATACTCCACCAAGCAAGACCGGGCCCAAATTGGGCATTTTTGAAAAATACGATTTAATCAAAAAGAGGAACCAGACCCTGACTAGCAGCGCCTATGCCCAATTCCAGAAGCAGTCATCCACAACTCAACACAGGCTTCTTTCAGCATTTGATACAGAGAAAGGGAGGATGCATATGGCCTACCTCCATGCACAAGTGCTGGATCCTAAAGCAATATTCGATTACAAAAGGGTCACAGTCGAGTTCCAGGCCAAAGACGTGCACCCAACAAACCAAATGGATCTGCATAAGCAGACCGGAGAAATGGTTTTCCACACTTTAGCCCACGCTATAGCTTCTGCTTTAAAGTATCGGGTAGCTTTGAGCAATGCCCAGACATAGCTAAAGATGGAGAAAATGTCGTCTTTCGCGAAAGACAACAAAATCAAAACATTGGAGGAGTTGGTCCTCAAGATCGGCTATGACCCTGCGAATGTCAAAGAAGCTGAAGAAATGATCAAGAAGAAAAATGCTGACATCGCGTCCTTAAGGAAGAAGCT
>SNQJ01S0002190.1:58793-82399 GCA_010110895.2 Picea sitchensis
TAGTAGATGAGCTGTCATTTCCAGTCAACTGTCCTGTCAGCAGAGGTTGCGGAGGCACCTCACAAACGGCCTACCCAGAAGTTCATCAAACAGTTGTGATGAGTCACCAAACAGTTTTTGATTAGTTGAGTTAGTTATGCTAATAATAGTATGGACACGTCCTGATCAGTTATGACGGGAACCTTTGTATTTTGACTTATAAATACTTCTTTTTTCAATGTATTGAGGGTTGTTGATTTGCACACCCGATTGTTATCGAGCTGTAACATTTTTTACGAGATCCACCATTAATAAAGAAGAGGCATTTTACAGGATTCTTGCGCATGTTTCACTGGTGATGTGATTTTCTTAGTTAAAAGTTTTCTTGCTCTGTGATCATCTTGTTTTTCTATAACTAATCTGTACGAATAACGTTATGTTGCAGGATTTATCCCTGATACCCTGTTTCCGATTCTATAGATTTTAATGTTCATCTTCTAAATATATTCAGTTAAGAGATTCTTAAGTGCTTGTTAATTGGAGTTATTTTCCTTATATTTCTTCTATCCATCACTGAAATTATCAAAGATCCAGTGAGCTTGTTATCTCGCCTTGTGAAATATTTCTTCAGCGTTTCTGGTTGCATCTCGGATTTTATTAAGTACAGACCCCATAGCCCAATGGATGTGTAATTTGTTTCAACCAACTTTAAAAACATTTTACAACAAAACAAATCTCGTGCCTTTACCTAGTCTAATATCTTTCAAACAAAGCTAAATCTTATAGAGAGATCCCTCTCTGAAGCTGGAAGGGCTAGATCCCAGCTTTAAAAGTGGTTGGTTAAGGTTACCTTTGTAGATTTTTTCTTTTTCAACCTCTAGGAAATTTACAGAGTGCTAACACAACGAATCCTCTGGGAAGAAGAGATGTCGAAAGAAAAACCAATAGAAATCAATCCAGCAGCCAGTGACAACAAAACTAATCGCACTTGGGAACCACGAAAATGTATTATGCATACCCTGATTGCCCCTAAATACATCATCAAATCTCCAAGAATCGAGGAACAAAAACAATACATAAGATATTTTTCTCTATTCGGAAACTTATTAGGGTTGTGGCCTTCAGAAAAAGACCTAATCATATGGATCCAACACTGGTGGAAACCCAAGGGCCACTATGACCTCCAACTTAGATCAAAAGGGTTCTTCACAATCATCTTGCACAACCTGGAAGATAGGAATCGAATCTTTGAGGGAGGACCATATTTATACAATTCGGCTGGCCTCTTCCTCCATTTCTGGACGGAACGTTTCATCTCCGAAAAGGAGGAATTCACGCATGCACTAGTTTGGCTGAGACTCTACTCGCTCCCACAGGAATTTCGGCTGGAAGAGGTCCTTGCAGGGATTGGAAACACAATTGGCATCTACGTCAATGATTCAGAAGCAACCAAGCAACGAAGGTACATAGCCTACGCTCGTATTTTTGTTTACTTGAATATATCCAAACCCCTCCCAGGGGCCATTACCCTCGACTATCAGGACGATGAATGGTCCCAAACCCTTGACTATGAGCACATTCCCTTTAGGTGCAGTAAATGCCATGAGCACGAACATATCTCCCACAAATTCCCTTTAAATAATCCTACTAAACCCTCCACAGAAGACCCCGACAAATCCAAAAATGACTTCATCCCAGTCACGGGCAGGCACAAGCATCAAGCCAGGAAGGAACCCTTGCAAGCCCCTATGCAGACCACTACACCTTCAACCAAGAATTCCTTTAACGCCCTCCAAACCCAGGATGATCTACCTTCCTCCTCAACGACACCAAGGATAGACCCCGCTAAAGGAAACAATACAGCAAATCCTAAAGTTTTAGCCCAGGATCCCTCTCAACCACCACCCTCTGACACCTCCCTTCCCGCAACACTTGGACTAGATATGGGAGACCCAGACATAGAACTAGAGGATCAAGAGCTAGCCGATATCGACATGGCTCACCTGGAGCAGGCTTATCGCAAGCAAAAAATATACACAATACCACCAAATCAGCTGCATAAGGTGCACAAAGTCTTTCTTAACTCCTCAGTAGGGGGTTTGGCCAGAGTTAGTGCAAACCTTGGCATTCAAAAAGGCACACCAAAGGATCCACGTGAAATAACAAAAGAAGAAAAGAAAAGGGGCAGAAAACCGAAACACCAACTCATTCAGGATGTCGGTAACTTCCTTGTCAATTTGGGTCAGATAAATTTGATCTCAGAAAACTTCCCTCCTCTCCAATCCCCATCCTCCTCATGAAGATACAAACCTAGAATATAAGGGGCCTGAATGCCCAAAACAAACAAGCTATGCTCGAGGAAATAATTAAGAAGGATCAACCAAACATTCTCATTTTGCAAGAAATGAAATGCGCATGAGAGGAGGCCTCCTCCACTCTTCAAAATTGTTGGAAGCAAGCCAACCACATAGAAATTGATGCCAAGGGAGTTGCTATTGGTTTGGCTATGATGTGGAATCCATCCACAATTTTGGTGGACAAATTCTTCACCTCCAAATGGACCATCACCACCTCCTTCCGCCTCATTGGATCGAACAAATCTGGTTACATCACAAATGCTTATGGCCTTGCCAAACCAGGTGACAATGAATCCTTCCTCAAGCACTTAGATTGATTAGTTGATCAAATCAACCCCCACATATGGATCCTAGGGGGCGATTTTAACATAATCACAGGGTTGGAGGAGAAAAAGGGAGGCATGCACAGTATAGGAAAAGACAATGAGCATTTTAACAACTTCATTGGTCTAAGAAATTTCATTGACGTAAGTACAGATAATGGACTATACACATGGTCAAATAGGCGATCAAGGGACCAACATGTATCCAACAGACTAGAACGCTTCCTCCTATCAGAAGCAATAATGATGGATGGTCTGGCTTGGAATGCCACAATCATCAACTCCCCATGATCTGATCACTAGCTGATCCTCCTCACCATCAACATCATGGGCACTCCCAACAGAAAGCCCTTTCTCTTCGAGAAATTTTGGCTTACACACCTGGACTTCCAAGAAAACATCAAATCTTGGTGGGAAGAAGCAGCCATACCCACAGGGACACCCATGTACATATTTCAACAAAGGCTCAAAAATCTCAAACAACATCTAAAAGTTTGGAATAAATCTACTTTCAAAAACATCTTTCAAGCCCAAGAGAATCTCCATCAGAAAATTCAATTCCTCCAACAGCGGATTCGACAGCAAGGCCTCACGGATTCACTAAAACACTAGGAAAAGCAACTAAACAACTAGTTAGCCGAAAGAAGAGTGCAGGAGGAAGTCCTCTGGAGACAAAAATTGTGCATATAATGGTTAAAAGATGGGTAAAGAAACACCAAATTATTCCACAGATCCATGGTCCTACGACGTCAAGCGAACCGCATCACTCGCCTAATTTCAGACCAGGGAACAGAAATTCAATAGCACTTGGACAATGAAAAGGAAATACTCTCCTACTACAAAAACCTCCTCTCATAACCTCCTGTAGATCGATCTCATGGAATCGACACCATCCACAAAAACATCCCCAAGGACGTCACTAAGGAGCAAAAAGAGGCACTCATGAGACCAATAACTCAGGAAGAGGTTGATCAATCCCTTCGGGATACACCTATAGGGAAAGCGCCAGGACCAGACGGGTTTACTCCAGATTTCTTCCACCATTGTTGGAGCATCGTTTGTGAGGATGTTTGGAAAATAATCGAGGACTCAAGAAAATAAGGTCAAGTCCTCCAAGCCCTCAATTCCACCTTTATCACACTCATTCCCAAAGAAAACCACACCACCTCCCCAACGCACTTCCGACCCATTTCCCTCTACAATGTCATATACAAACTCCTCACAAAGATCATTGCCACCTGCCTCAAGCCCATCCTACCCTTCATCCTCGCGTTGGAACAATCCAGTTATGTGGAAGGCAGACAAATTTTGGACAATATCATTTTGGCTCACAAAGTGATACACTCGCTCCACTCGATGAAGACTCCAGGTATGCTTCTAAAATTGGATATTTCAAAAGAATTCGATAAAATAAGCTGGAATTACTTAAGATCCACTCTTCTGGCCTTCAGTTTTGACCCCACATGGGTCTCCTGGATAGTCAACCTCACTTATTCAGCTCTGTTTTCCATCCTGATCAACGACGTCCCCTCCAGCCCATTCTCGCCTACTAGAGGCATAAGACAAGGGGACCCACTCTCCCCCTTCCTCTTTATAATACTGGAGGAGGGACTCAACAAAACCATTAATTTTTCCATTTCATAAAGATCCCTCTCTGGCTTCACCCCCCATGGAATCTCACCCCCTATTTCCCACAACCAATTCATTGATGACTCACTCCTAATGGGTGTACCTAGAGTGCATGAATCCCTCTGCATCAAATCCATAATCAACCTTTCTTGTGAAGCCTCGGGAATGGACGTGAACCTATCCAAATCACAGGTCTTCTTTTTCAACATGCCTACTGAGATCCAGCACCATCTCATGCTTCTACTGTGCTTCACCCGCAAAACTCTACCCTCCACTTATCTAGGAATCCCCCTCATAGATAATTTGTTAAGAAATATCTCTTGGGACTCTCTACTCTCCAATTTTTGCAAAAAACTCTCATTGTGGACTTTCCACTCCCTTAATCTGCCTGGTCACCTCATCCTTCTTAAGTCTGTACTTGAATCTATGCTAGTCTATGCCTTCTCTTCTCTAGTCACTCCAAACTACATCCTCGCCACTTTAAGAAACATTCAAAGGTGCTTTCTGTGGAAAGGAACCAAGGAAGAACACAAAATAACCCTCATAAGTTGGAAAAAAGTTTGCAAACCAAAGAAAGAAGGGGGAATGGGCCTCAGAGACTTGACCATTCTCAATAAGGTCCTCAGTGAACAAATTTGGTGGAGATGTTTAAAGTGACCACAAGACCTTTGGGCACACCTATGGAGGAAAAAATACACCCCCACAACCCAAGAAAAAGAACTCATAAGATGGAATAGACAACATCAGGGCTCACTCATCTAGAATATGGCTAGAAACAATAGGGGACTTATTGCAGAACCCTCTTTCTGGGAGATCAAAAATGGCACCTCAACCCTCTTATAGGGTGACTCCTGAAAATAGCTCCTCGCCCTGCACAAAGACCCACAGTTGAGCATATTCCTCTCCTACACCACAAAAGCAGGTCTCATTAAAGTAGAGGACTATTAGCACCTTGCAAGAAATCATGACATCTGGCGCAATTGGAAAAACACCCACGAGGCCCTGAATATCCCCAGTGAAATCAATATCCAGCCTTTATTGGATCACCTGGACGCAAGGAAAATCCTAAACCAACAAGGCAACAACATTCTCAGATGGGGCCATACATCTAGAGGTACTTTCAATATTTAAGAGGCTTACAGGCTCAAAGTTGGCCATGGCTCCCTACCGATAGAGGCAATTGGGAACAAGATCTGGGAAACAAACTCATGGCAAAAAATCAGTACTTTCCTTTGGCTAACTGCGCATAGTAGCATTCTCACCTGGGATAATTTAAGAAAAAGGGGATTTATCGGGCCTTCTTGGTGCCAACTTTGTGGTTCAGAGGAGAAAACACAAAATCATCTCCTTAATCTCTTCTCCTACAACTCAAATATCTGGGACTACAGTGCGAGCCTCATGCACACCACAGATAGAAAGAGTACAGGCATTCGGGAAACCTTAGAATCTTGGTGCACCTCAATCTTCCACTCCCCTATCCTCAACAAAATCTGGCAGCTTCTACCAGACTTCATCCTATGGAAAATATGGAAAGAGAGAAATTGATGAATCTTTAAATCCGAGACTAAATCCTCACAGTTGGTTTGGGATATTATTCACTCCAAAATCAAAGAAACAATCGCCCTCCATCCCTGGAATGATCAGGACTGGAATTGCCCGACAAACGAACGCATCATCCTCCATCATTGGCAACTACAACCACAGTCCCTGCCCATCAACTCTAGCACCAAGACACTTCATGAACTGAGTCCCACAATGTGGAAGGCGCCAGAAACAGGATACCACAAAATGAATTTTGATGGGGCCTCCAAATGGAATCCCGGCACGGCTGGATACAGAGCAGTCATTCGCAACAACAAAGGGGGAATCCTCCATATTGTAGCGGAAAATATTGGTCACAACACCAACGATGCAACGAAAATCTGGGGTCTCCTCAGAGGTCTACAAGCAGCCAAAGAACAAAAGATCTTTCCAATCATTGCTGAAGGAGATTCTCAAATTGTCATACATCTCCTTATCCATCTCTTGAATGGAGCATACCCAAAGAAAATCTCCCCCAGTTGGATACTTATGAATGGGATCCTAAGAATAAAATCCCTTTTACAGCCCAACTAGGTAATCTTTCCCTCCCACATTAGAAGAACAACAAACCAAGTGTTTGGCTTGTTTACGAATTATGGAGTTGATATGAAAGAAGGGGACTTCTCTTGCACCCTGACCTCCACCAACTCCCACCATTGGGTAATATCTTACAGAACCATAGCAAGCACCAAATATCGTCCCCCAGATGGGGTGATATTAAGAAGCATGAGTGTACAAGCCATGGAGAGGTCACACATCCATCTAGTTATCTAGATGGCACTAGAAGGTCCCATCTCTCCCGACACATCCCATCCCCCTCCTGGTGCATCACCTCACACTTTAAGGTTCACCGCTACCACCCTGCCGAACCTTCACGCAGGATCCTGTCGCACGAGTTGGAGGATTTGTAGGATGAGATCACAAATGGAGAGGAGCATGTCACCATAGCGGTCACCTCCCTATCCAAAACCAAGAGCCCTTCTTGCTTAACTCAGGAGCATTTTCCCTCTATCGGCTCTCGACGCCATCCCTCTTCCTCACATAATTCTTCTAATCCTCAAGCTCTGTACATCCACCCTCCCTACAACGACACCCTTTATTCCATGCATGAGAGGCAAATCTAGAAGAGGTGCAACCTAGTACACAACCAAAAGCAGGAAAATGCCAAGTTTGGACCACCTCTCGGACACAGAAATGCCTTGCGCTGATATCCCTCCAGATTTTGATGCTCTCCCTGTCCTGCTATCTATTAAGGCTTCTGCTCCCACAGATCCACAACTTGAAGCCACTCAGGAACTTTCACCTCTCTCAAATGAGTATGGCTTCCGGGTTGAATGGTTCGATGCCTTCTGGAACTACCTGGGCTATGCACCCCCCCCCACCCTCTCCTCTACCACCACGCCGACCACCTCCCACCTTTTCCCTGTCACACCACCTTTATGAAGCCACCTTCACCCCTTCTCCTCATCCCTCCACCTCGACGTATTCCCCAACTCATCCCCCTTGTCACAACCTTGCTAACCAGGAATATATAACAAAGGGTTTACGCGATTTGGCCAGGGGTCAGCAAGACATCAAATCTGCCATAAGTGACTTGCAGACGAAGGAAAAAGATCAAAGGAGAAGGGTGGACAAACTGCTACTCTTTCTCCAAGACCTCGGGCAAGTGAGCATTGAACGAGACAAGAGCAAGATGAAAAATACCCACGTCTTCGTAGGCCCAACCTATGGTCCAGGTCTTTGAAAAGTTCTCCTTTTTTCTAGTCTTTTACTCCACGTTTTTTCAGTTAGATATGAAAATGTATAGACAGTTCACTCTGCTTAGATTAGAACTCAGATAGCTCAGAGCCCTGCGTGACATAGTAGGTTTTCTCAGTATGACCAGTTTTGTCTATTTTAAAAGGCTCTAATATACTTACTAACTTTAATATATATATATATATATATATATATATATATATAAATCATTATTACAAATAAATGTGAATCAAACTTTTCTTTCAAACTCAAAATTGTAAAAGAGTGTTCTTTTCCATTTATATTCAATGAAATACAAAGATAGGCCATAAAGAAATGGACATACATTTCCGAAAAACACAAACTTATTAAAATATTATTTAAAAGCTATTTTTTAATTTTTAAATTACTAAATTTAACATATACATTTCACAAAACTTTAATAATTTGTATACTATTTTTTTTAATAAATTGAGAAGTAATTAAATACAGTTAGCTTTACTCATATTCTATTGAGTATAATAAATTCTAAAAGTCTACTTATTAAATTATTATTTTAAAATTTATTTTTTTATTTTTAAAATACTAAATTTAACAAACACATTTCACCAAAATTTAATAATTTTAATACTATTTTATTTTTTATTTTTTTAAGAAAAATAATTAAAGAAAATTAGTTTCACTCAAATTCTATTAAATATAATAAATTATAAAAATCTACTTATTAAATTATTAATTTAAAAATATTTAAAATACCAAATTTAACATATACATTTCACAAAACTTTAATAATCTTTATTCTAAAAAAAATTTAATAAATAGAAAAGTGACTAAGGAGAACTAGTTTGACTCAACTTCAATTGAGTATAATAAATTATAAAAGTCTACTTATTAAATTATTATTTTAAAAATAATTTTTAAATTATTAAATTTAATATATACATTTCACAAAACTTTAATATTTTTTATACTGAATTTTTTTAATAAATATTAAAGTAATTAAAGAGAACTAATTTGACTTAAATTGGATTACGTATCAGAAATTCTAGAAATCTACTTATTAAATTATTATTTTAAAAATTGTTTAAAATTTTTTAAAATACTAACTTCCACATATACATTTCACAAAATTTTAATAATCTTTATATTTATTTTTTATTTTTAATTTTAATATATACATTTCAAAAAACTTATTTTAATAAATAGAAAAGTAATTAAAGAGAATTAATTTGATTCAAATTAGATTGAGTATGATAAATTAAAAAATCTACTTATTAAATTATTATTTTAAAAATTATTTTTTAGTTTTTAAATTATTAAGTATAACATATACCTTTCACAAAACTTTAATAATTTTTACATAAAATTTATTTATCTTTTTTTTAATAAATAAATAGAAAATTAATTAAAGAAAACTAGTTTGACTCAAATTCTATTAAATTGGATATAAAACCCATCAAAGAGGAAATGAATAAGCCAATCGAATTGGACCATGAGCGTAACAAAAGATCCTTGAACCTCGTAAATTTTTGTATAAAAGAACAACAAGAGGAGGATAGGCTAGCAATAGTAAAAGAAGAATTAAAAAATAAATCACAAATTGATACAACTTACCTCATAGAAACAAAGAGGCTAGGAAAAATAATTGATCACAAAGATAGGTTGATCGGTGTCAAAGTAAGTTGTAATGACCATAAATATAGGATACTTAGTAAATCTCTGAGGTTAAAAGGGTCAGGAATATTTATAAATGAATACCTCATTCCTAAACAACACGCTGAATTAAGGAAGGAAGTTCAAAAGGTAAAAGAAGCCAGGAAAGAAGGAAAATGGGCAATAATTAGAAATAAAAAAGCTATTGTTCGGGATAGAGACTAGAAGGATAATAATAGATAGGAATTTGGGACACTCGGGATCCTTATTTGGAATTGTCGTGGCTTTCCATGGTGCAAAGGTCATATGATAAGTTAGATCCTGAGTGATATTGATATTATCTGTCTAGCTGAAACTTGGGAGCATGAGGAGTCTAAGGTCCCTACAAGGGAAGGATTTGTCTTGTGGTCGAAATGGAACAAAAAAACCCACCGTAGAGGGATATGAGGCATATCTTGTTATATTAGAAAAATAATTTATCCTCACATTCAACTTCATAAGACTGGCCCTTTTAATCAATACATTTGGATAAAAATTTCAAACACCAATGCTAAGAAGATGTATATAGCAATTTGTTATTTTGCACCTATTAATCCTATTTTTTATAAGAAAAATAATTTAGATAAAAATTGTCCCTATAATAATTTAGAACAAGATATTTATAATTTGAAAACTGAAGGTAATATCCTCCTGCTAGGAGACTTTAATGCTAGGACTGCAACTAAACAAGCTACTCTTTTAAGTGATGACTCCAACCATAATCCTTTATGGCTATATGCAGACCTTGTTTTATCTAATAGCTACAAAAGAAGCTCTGAAGACCTAATTGAGAATTTGTTTGGTACTGAGTTGGTCAAGCTCTGCAACACTCGAGACCTAATAATTTGCAATGGAGTAATGAAGTGGCCAAACTCCAACCAAATGGCATGTATTCATGGGCTAGGTAGTAGTGTTGTAGATTATGTGATATCTGATATCCCCATTTCCAACCAAATAGAAACTTTTGACCTTTTAAATGACCATGAGCCTGACTCTAATCATAAACCTTTAACCCTAACTCTAAAATTTTCCATGCATAGGAGCACCATTGAAGAGAATTCAGATAATCAAAGGAATTTGCGCTTTGAAAAAGTAAAGTTGACATTTTCTTAAAGGATTTAAATAGTAAATTAAACCTCCTAACTTATAAGGACAACATTGAAGAACTCTATCATAATTTTACAACTACCCTTTCCACTTCTATTAACAAGTTCTCTTTCGAGGTGTCCTATAAAAAGAATAATAGAACAAGAAACCCTTGGTATGATAAAGAATGTAAAATTGCTAGGAAATCCATTAGGGATTCTTCTAATTAGCCCTTAAAACTCGATAAGATCAATATGTACAAAACCCTAATTAAAAGGAAAAAAAATATACTATATCAATAAAAGGCAAGAGCAGCTTTCACAACTATACAAGTTGGATCCTAAGAAGTTTTGGAGCCAAATTATAAAACACAATACTAAAAAAAATAATAGGATTCCCTTAACAGACTGGAATTCCTACCTTAAAAGTCTTTATGAGTTCCATAGTTCCATGGACACCATTCCTATTGTCCCTACAAAGGAAGAAGTTTTTTCTTTAGATGACATACAGTTTAGGGTTAAGCAGATCACAATTGGGAAAGCTAAGGACATTGGAGGCTACCAAGCTGAAATTTTTAAAATCAGAGGGCCAATCCTTATCCCTCACATACACAAGCTCTTCAATTTAGTATTCAAGCAGGGCTTCCCTAATCCCTAGACACAAAGCCTCATTGTTCCTATTTTTAAAAATGGGGATAGAAACATTCCCTCTAATTATAGGACCATTATGATTAGCTCAATTTTAGCCAAGCTTTATGGAATTATTTTGGAAAAGAAGATTAGCATTTGGCTAGAAAGTCATGGTAAAAGAGCTAAAGGCCAAGTCGGGTTTAGGAGATATCATTCAACTATGGACCATCTTGTTACCTTTAGGATCCGCAATACTAAAACTAATCTGTTTTGTTGTTTTGTTGACTTTAGAAAAGATTTTGACCTGGTTCCTAGGAAAAAAAATTGGAATAAGTTAGAAGAGATAAAAGTGCCTCTCTAGTTGAGGGCTGCTACAATAAGGATGTATGAGAACATTACTGCTAAGTTTAAAAACACTGAGGGTTGGTCAAGAGAGATTAATTGCAATATCAGATTCAGATAAGGTTGTCCCTTGTCCCCTACCCTTTTTGGCATATACATTGATAAGTTAGAAGAATGCTTGGAAAAAGCAAGTTGTGTCGGCCCTACTCTCACTCGTATAGTCATCAAAATTCTTCTTTATGTCGATGATATCGTTCTTATGACAAGGATTCCCCGTGATCTTGAAAACCAACTAAGAATCCTCAAGGATTTTTGCTCCAATATGGGTATGACTGTTAATACTGATAAGACTAAGGTCATGATTATTAAATCCAATAAGATCCCTTATGATACCTTTGTATCTGACAACAACAACTTGGAGGAAGTGACTTCATACAAATATCTTGGAATTGATATTCAACACAAGCTCAATTGGAATTATAGCATTGAGGAAAGGATTATTGGGGGTTGGAAAACTTATTATGGGCTTGAAAACAGTTGTAAATCAGCTGATCTTTGGAGTTGGGATAAGAAGAAACTCCTCTTTGAGACTCTTGTTAAAACTATTATTCTTTTTGGATGTGAAGTCTGGGGTTGTAATATCTCTCGTGAATCCTAGAGAAATATAGAGCAAATACAAAAGAATTTTATAACCTATAATCTCAAAATTAAAGGAAATGCGCCCTATCCCATCCTCCTCTTAGAAACAAGTCTATCCCCCATTGAGAGGATGGCTATGACTAGATACCTAATGTATAAGAACAAGTTAAACAACATGGAAGACAAGAGGCTACCTAAAATTGATTCAAAATTAAGTCATAACCACCATCAACTCAAGCGAGGATGGCATAAAAATGTCCGGTCTTGGCTAAACTATTGGGGAATCATGGAAGAAACCATTTTGTAGAATAAAGATACTATTAAAAAAAATGTCAAATCAAAATTTAAGGAAAAAATGTGGTGTGATAAAGAGTTAGAGGAAAAAGAAAAATTAAGGTATTATAAATATGTAATCAACCCTAATCTAGAAGATCAAAATTATTTATCTGTTTTGCCAAGTGTGAAGAAAAAAATAAGCATTGCTAAGATAAGAACAAATTCTCACGAGCTCCATAGTGAAACTGAGCGTTGGTCAATTCCTAAGACGCCATGGGATGAAAGAGTGTGTCACATTTGTGACACTAAGAAGGTTGAAGATGAAAATCACTTTCTCTTATATTGTCGAGCCTATACCCATATTAGATCTCATTTTCAAAATATTTATCACACTACCAACCTTCCTAACCTCTTAACTCAACAAAAGTATGGTGATCTTGGAAAGCTTCTCTTAATGTTTTTCTAGCACATAAACATAATTATAAAAAATCACAAGTAATGACTTACCCTCTTAATGTCCGATAAACCAATTCAGTCTCAATGAACGTTAATAATCATCATAAATACATTATAAAAATCTACTTGTTAAATTAATATTATTTTATTTTACTTAAAAATAATTTTATTTCTATTCACTTATTATTATTCACTTATAAATATATGTAGATTTTTTTAATAAAAAATAATAACGCTAATAATTAAATAATAATACTAATAATAAATTTACTTATATTCACTTATAAATATATGTAGATTTTTTTAATAAAAATAAATACAACTAATAATTATATTTTTATAAGTGTTCAACATAGATTCACAGTCATCCTCACACAGTCATCCTCACATAATCTTATTAATACGTTTTTCTTCTCTTAAAAATAATAATAAAAATAAATGATGCATTTATTCTTCTCATTCCAACTATGAACTCCTGTGTAAATGTTGACAATGTGCATTTATAAAATTTATTCTATTCTCACCGATTACTAATCACCATAACTCCTTTGTAACCTTCACCCAACAAATAGAATTGAAGGTTATCCTGTGTCACATAAAAATAAAACTGAATCTACAATTCTATACAGCATGAAAATTGGAAAATTGAAAATGGTTACAACTTCACTGCAAATGATATGAAATCAGATCACTGAAATGCATGAAAAGTCAAAATCCAAGATAATAATAATAATAATAATCTATTTTTAAGGTCACGATCAAGTCAGCATATCAAATTGGTATATGAGACCCCCTTGTTTGTGGGACAACGGACCCCCCTCCGCCCAACGATTTGACTGGTCAAGTCTACCAAGGTATACATACCCTACCCCCCTCTGGATTTGAACCCATGACCTCTTAAGAGGAAACACATGTTCTTAACCATTAAACCCACTCAGGCTGTATAAAATAGCCCGACTTTGATCAAAGTTATCCACATGCTATTTCAAGTCATTTTCTATTGAGAAAACTGATTACGGGGAATCTGTGAACTCTGAAGAAACCCATATATGGCTTTAAATTTGGCCCAGTAGATAATCAATTCATACACATGAAACTTAGAGGTTGCTAACTTTTAGTTTTCTTGTCATTTATTTTACATGGATAGTGTAACTCTCAAAGAAAATGCGGAGTCGAGGCCATTATATCTATAACTAACTCTTGCGAGAGCAGAAACAACAGAGTTAAATAAATATACATTTGTGTAATTGAATATATTTAGTGATCATGGAGTCTATGCTTAATGCTTTAACCAAGAAACAAATTTTTCCAATCCCCTTGGATTACATATCACGTATAGGTGGTTTTCTTACATATAAAATGACAAGAATTAAGCATTATAAAGAAATATAGAGAAATACATCTAAGTTTTCTATAGGATGAGAGAGATCAAATCCATTAAGATCGATCTTTTCTATATATATAATGTCATTTTTCAACACCAAGTTGAACATAGAAGGCATTACACATCTCCCTCATACCAAGAAGCACATCATTAAAATGTTTTAACCAATATCGAGATCTATCATGCACAGCATCAAATTCCTTGAGGTTGCAAGACTTTCCTCATGTTTTTCTTAATTTAAAAAAGTTTGAACCTCTAGGAAGTTGTGCATGGAAGGAATTACACATCTCTCTCATAATGAATAACACAACATATAAATATTTTAACAGTGAGAATTTTCTTACCCTTTTACATTCAATACAGCTTGAGTGGGCCTAATGGTTAAGAAAATGTGTTTCCTCTTAAGAAGGCACAAGTTCAAATCCAGAGGGGGGTAGGGTATGTATACCTCCATAGACTTTACTAGTAAAATCGCTGGGCAGAGGGGGGTCCCTTGTCCCACAAACAGGGGGTCTCATACACCAATTTGGTGTGACTTATTTGTGACCTTAAAAATAGATTGTTATTATTATTTTATATATATATATATATATATAATTTATGGTCCATATTGATTTTTTTGGTATCAATATTTTTTAAATGTCACATGTCAAATCCATATTAAGCATTGAAGGAATTACACATCTCCTTGAAATTATTTTACTTAAGGAAGACATTGAAATATTTTTCTTGTTATTACTTTTTTAAATGACATGTGTCGACTCCATGTTGAGCATTCAAGGATTACAAATCTCCCTCAAACCAACATATACATATGGAGGAACCTCTGGGTTGTTCTGCCAAAAAATGGAAACTAGAACCAGATCAGGCTTTGAAAAGAGGTCCATCACCATACTAAATGACATACCTAATATAAACAAATGATCTCATAAAGAATGAGGCAAGAGGGAGAGATTGTGCTCTTCTAATATATAGCAAAATAAAGATAAACTAGAGAGTGTCAAACACCAAAAGCACCTTGATCACCATCATCTCATGCAAAGTGAGGAGGGACTGGAGAGAAATTGAATGGCTACAACAAGTTGGGCATCTTCTTTTTTTAGGCTCACTTGAAAGAGAGTCGAAGAACATATCAAGACGACAATTGAGGATTTTGTGGCGGTGAAGTTGGTCCACGATGTCCCTACGTAGATCAAATATGAGTTTCAATTGCTCTGCAGAGAAACTTTGTTGTGGAATCATTGCAGGCACAACATCCTTGGTCTGTGTAACCTTTGTAATCCAACCCACATTTTCTAGGGTCTTTTCTTTTGATTTTTCAATAAGCAAGGTTAAGCATGAAGTTCATTCCAATTTTTAGCATATAACTTAACCATAACCAATAATGTTGTAACAACCAAGATCACAAGAAGAAACACCATGCACAAGAACAAAAGAAGTATCATGGGAAACCCTTCTCAACAAGGGAACAAAACCCAACCAAAATCCTTTGTTATATTCTTAAAGAGAAAGACCTTCACCATGAAGAAAACCTAGCACACAAGAGGGTGCTTGCAAACCCTAGAATACTAGCGCCCAAGAGAGGTGTGCACTTTTCCCAAGAAGGTGTACTTACTGAAATTTCCAAACTTACACAAAAGATATGATTCCTCAATGGGGAATTTACATTTACTTATACTAGAATGAACATGTCAACATAAGTGTCTATTAGCACAACAGGGCTAGCCTCACTAACTCACAATTTAATTAATAATAACCAGATTAATTATCTTTTATATTAATTATCTATCATAATAAGGTGGGTTTGACCTGTACCCTTTACATTACAATTAGGGTTACAGGTAGGTTTGAATATTGAACAATATAACAAGGGTTCTTATACACCCACTTGTTCTCATCCACTAGGAGCACATCCATAGGGATGTCCATATCTCTGGCTCACCGCATTACATAGAAGAACCACTTCTTCACTAGTGCTCAACCACTAGGATCACATTCACCTGTGCTCGTCCATAGGCACGTCCACTTAACAGATCTTCTTTCATGCTTCATTACACAGGAGAGTCATCTGGAGTTTCTCATCAATTCTCTGCTCAGAGGAGGCTAATACATCATCTTCATTTATGTCTCATGATGATGCACCCAACACTTTGGGATTTCACACGTTCACCTTGTGCTTAGCCACAAGCACATCTAACTTTGCAGATATCCTTTCTCACCGTGTTACACAAGAGAATCATTTGGAGTTCTTCTCAACTCTTTGTAATGAGGAGGCATTCTCTACGTTCCATGTTTGTCTCAGATAGGAACCACACACCCCTCTCAAGGGATCTCTCTTAGGTTTGTATCCTAGAGAATTTCTCACATAGCTGCAATCATCAACACTCCCTCTTAGCTAGGGATAAATTCTTCATCATGCCAAGTCTCACATGGATGTACTTTGAACTTTGTCTTGGTTGTAGTCATCAACATTCCCTCTCAACTAGTGAGGTATTCTTCACCAAGATAATTTGGTGAATATGTCTGTGATCTGCTCATGTGTAGGAAGGTACTGCATGTGTACTATTTTCCTCTACATCATATCTCTAATGTAATGATATTTCATCTCAACATGTTTCGATCCATCAAGAAATATTGGGTTCTCAAAGAGATTTACACATGAATCTTGTTATCATTATAGATTCTATCTCATGATCAAGTAAATATGTCAGAAGCTTGTGAATCCACATTGCTTTGCACACTTGATGATATATACTTTGCTTCCGTGCTACTCAAGGCCACATAGTTTTGTTTCCTACTGCATCAGTAAACCATGGAAAAATTCATGGTAAGAAAAAAACCAAATGTGCTCTTCCGATCCACTTTGCTCTCTGCTCAATCTCTATAGGCATATTCCTGCAAAATCAATTTCATACTTGGAGGCATATCTTGGACCATATCAAATTGTTCCTCGTGTATATCTCAATACATGCTTTACTGTTCTATAGTGAGTCTATCTCGGCTGGCTCATGGATTGGCTAAGAATATTCATTGCATAGAATGAATTAGGTCTGGTGTTATCCATATACATCAATGATCTGATCAGCTATGAATCAATCTCATCTAAATCATCATCATTCATTTTCTTTAAATCTATCACGGTGTTTTTGTATTCTGTCATACTGAACTTCTTTAATATTCCCATTGTATATTTTCCTTGACTCCGGAAAATATCATTGGTTCTCTGCCATACTTCCAGGAAGTAGAGAATCATACTCAGATCCTTCATCTTGAAATCCGAAGTCAAGGCTTACTTATTTTCAACAACAATGCTTTTTGAATAAGTCATCAAAATCAGGCTCTCATTACCGATACTCTACTACTATATGTTTGGATCAACAACACTCTTGTTGAAACCCAAAATCATTAAGAATCCATTCATATAATATAGTTTCCAACTCATGGATGGTAGTACGAATGGAAGTGTATTGGGCTTACTGGATCAAGTGTCTCATCATAGAGAACTCCCTTTGTTTGTGAGATCCTTTGTCTTTGAATTTATTAACACTTCCATTAGCTGCATGATTGCTCTTATAGATCCACTTGTAAGTTACCACAGACTTCCCTTTTGATCTCTGAATAATACCTTATACATCATTGATTAAGACACACTGGTATTATTTTGTTATGTCATCTTTCCATACCTGTTTCTCTTGTTGTTTCTTCAATGAAGTGGCTCATTACTGAAGGATAGCTTTGAAAAACTATTTTTCTTTCTCAAGGTGTCCCTCGAGGGACTTGTATGCTTCTTTGTCTTCTAGCAGAGTTTTGTCGACCCTGGGCATGCCTTTTATGCCCCACTATAATATCCATGGTCACATCAACTAGTGTAGTTAGATTTGTTGGAATACTATTTGTCTTCCTCTGGACTGCTGAGGATATTGACTCTTTCTTCATTTTATTTTGTTTTTGACTTCCTCTGAGTCAAGTAACTCTCTTTGAAGTCTGAAGGAAGGGAATCTTCCTTTATTTCTTTGTTACATCTTTTTATGTCTTTTTTTCCAGCATAATAATCAATCAAATAAGTTTTGGGCTCCCGTACTATGGATAATGGTCCAAGTCTTTGAGGGATCCCATACTAGGGATAATACCCTTCATCTATTAAGAATGTAATCAACTATAAAATTAGAGATCAATTGATTTACCTAGGTTTGTAGTCATGTTTAGTTTAGAGGAAGTACTTCTCCTCTCTCTTATGTTCATTCTTTTGAGGTGGATCTAGATCAATGTCAGTGATAGAAGCATATTGTCTTACCTTCTTCCTGGTTGGAAAATTTCTTGTGTAGTGCCCATATTTGTCACATATGAAGCATTGAATTTCTAAAACATCTCTTCTCTGATTATAACCTGGGTTTGATGAAGAAATTTCATCTTTGAATGTTTTCCTGAAGTTTCTTTTGAATCTTCCTCCTTTATTTGTATGAAGTGCAAGAGCATGATTTTCTTTTGGAGAGTCTTCCACTCCTCTATTTCTAAGTCTAAGTTCTTCTTGAGTACATTCTGTCCATAGATGATCAAATGTTGGTAGACTTTCTCTTCCACTTATACTTTGAAGAAAGGGATCCCAATGTTTTGGAAGGTTTTCGAGAGTGGATAAAACTAGTTCTCTATCGGATATGATTTCTCCAATGTCTTCCAGTTGTTATTTAATCTCTGATATCTTCATAAAGAAGATGGAAACTGTGTCACCTTTCGTCATCTTGGTACTTTGAAGTTGGCTCTTCAAGGTAAGAGCTCTGAGGGTGTTGTCACTTTCAAACATTTCTTTTAATTCTTCATACATTTCATAAGTTGTCTTTAGGTTAGAAATACGAGGTAAGAGATGATCTCTTATTGAGTATATGATTAATTTTCTTTCTTTGACATCTTTTTCCTTTCTTATTTTCTTCTCTTCATCGGTAGTTGTGGCTGGTAAAGTTTTAGTTACCACATCCAAAAGGTCATATTCTTCAAGGGTGACCTGAAACCTTTTTCTCCAGGAGTTGAAGTTGTTTGCTCCATCAGGCCTATGTTCTACTAAGGTTTTGTTCTTCATTTGTTCAAATTCTTCAAACTCTCACCAACTAGATTTGAAAAAACTAATGATTAGGTTGGATTAGTAACCTTGGATTTTTATGGGCTTATGACTGCCAACAATAAACTTTGAGAGTTTCACAGGAAATCTTGTTGAATTGAAAAACGTTTCTTCAATAAGTTGCAGAAATCCTAAGATCAAGATTCTGCAAAAAAATCTTGACACCCTAGAAACCCTAGGGCCAAAAAATCAAAATCCTTGGAGTTTTAGTTTGAAGGTCTCTCGAGATGCGCTGAGAAGGTTCGTACAATTTGGTCCAAGTTTTATCTCCAACGTCCGCTTATAAAGAGGTGAAAAGGATGACCAAGTGAGGGTTGTATGAATTTATGCAAAAACCCTAGAGGCCGTACATAACTGCAGAAGGAAGACAGTTTATTCTTTTGAATTATTTTGCAAGGGTTCTTCAATAACTATTCTCTGATACCATGTTGATTTTTCAATAAGAAAGGTTAATCATGAAGTTCATTCCAATTTTTAGCATATAACTTAACCATAACCAATAATGTTGCAACAACCAAGATCACAAGAAGAAACACCATGCACAAGAACACAAGAAGTATCCTGGGAAACCCTTCTCAACAAGGGAAGAAAACCTAGCCAAAATCCTTTTCTATATTCTTCAAGAGAAATACCTTCACCATGAAGAAGACCTAGCACACAAGAGGGTGATTGCAAACCCTAGAAGACTAGCGCCCAAGAGAGGTGCACACTTTTCCCAAGAAGGTGTACTTCCTGAAATTTCCAAAATCACATAAAAGATATGATTCCTCAATGGGGAATTTACCGTTACTTATACTAGATTGAACCTATCAATAGAAGTGTCTATTGGCACACCAGGGTTGACCTCACCAACTCACAATATAATTAATAATAACCAGATTAATTATCTTTTACATTAATTATCTATCATAATAAGGTGGGGCCGACCTGTACCCTTTACTTTACAATTAGGGTTATAGGCATGTCTGACTCTTGAAAAATATAGGAAGGGTTCTTATACACCCACTAGTGCTCATCCACTAGGGGCACATCCATAGGGATGTCCATATATCTGGCTCACTTCATTACACAGAAGAACTACTTCTTCACTAGTGCTCAGCCACTAGGATCACGTTCACCTGTTCTCGTCCACAAGAACGTCCACTTAACATATCTTCTTTCCCACAACATTACATAGGAGAGTCATCTGGAGTTTCTAATCAATTTTGTTCTCAGAGGAGGCTATTACATCATCTTAATTTCTGTATCATGACTATGCACCCAACACTTTGGGATTTCACACGTTCACCTTGTGCTCAACCATAGGCACGTCTAACTCTGCATATCTCTTTTCTCACTATGTTACACATGAGAATCATCTGGATTTCTTCTCAACTCTCCCTAAGGAAGAGGCCATGTCTACATTCCAGCTCCATCTCATATAGGAACCACACACCCCTCTCAGGGGATCTATCTTAGGTTTGTGTCCTGGATAATTTCTCACATACCTACAATCATCAACATTTTCTTCAAATGACACAGGATCCATCTCTTCAAGAATAGGGAAACCACAATACTCCTCCATCTTTCGTTCTAGAGAGTTTTCATCCCCTTGAATTGTGGGGACTAAGAGGTTATGGAGATTCATCGGGGAATCCATCGTGGGATCCTCCATGGGCAGTGTTATCCTCGATTTTTAGGGATAACTAGGAGATCATGTCTCGAGGCCCACAGGTCCTAGACATGGAGTACCGAGAGCAGGATTGACTTGAGCATGGCCATGGGGGGGCATCCTTTTCTTCATTCATCAGACTTGTCTTGTCAACACAACAACATCCATCACCTTCGGCTTGGTCTTGTATCGGAGGAGGCTCTTGCTCGATGAGGTAATTGGTCCATGTATCATGGTATGTGTCACTTTTGATCATTAAAACCTTTAAATGTATGCATCTGATTCCTTTTATCCCTAACAACTTCTTGGATATTACATTATCCCACTTGACCATGCTCTAAGAAATTGACAAGGTATCCTAGCAAGACTGTGCCCATAGGTCTGGGTTTGCCACTGGGGGATTTCTGAAAGGCCATCGTCCACTCCCCTCATAGAACCACTATTTCATCTTATCTCCCACTCACTTGTCCCAATCCCATTGTACGGGCATTGGGTTGACCTATTTGTAGGATTGCACCTTATCTAGTGGGAAGAAGGGGCTAAAGGCCTAGAATGTAAAAGTAGCTAGTAAAAGATAAAATCCTAGAAATAAAACCTCGAGATGCTTTGCCCAGGGATCCCCGAGAAGGCAATAAAAAGCCTCTCAATAAGAAACAAGAGGGACCTAGAAAATATAAACAAGACCTAGTCAAGAGGATAGGGGGTCTCATCATGAGCCAACTTATTAGGTTCATGGGTACCAAACAGTATGACATTTCCACCATCTGGTTACCATGCTAGGGAAGTGACCTTTGGTTGCATGGCCAAGGGAAAGGGGGTCTCATCACGAGCCAGCCTTATCATCTCTATGAAAGTACTTGTGGGTAACACTGTCATCTTTGGTCACCATGCCAAGGCAATGTCCTCTGGTTACCCCTTGAATAAAAAGAAAAATAAGAAGAAAAAGCAAATAAAAGAAAAGAATAAAGGAAAGAACGGGCTTGGAAAAATTGCATCCATGACAGGTACAACTCAGCTTCTACAAAGGCACCCATAGATAACATCATGCATCCCTGGCTCTCACTTCACCCACATGTCTGGACATCCCCTAGCCACATCACCTCACTTACATGGCTTGGATGGACCCTTCTTTGAAACTTCCCATTTCTTGTGGATACTAGCCCAATAGGACGTCTTGTCTTTTTCTCTAGTCTTGTATTGTAGGTTTTTGTAATGTCTTTGAGCTATTAACTGATGTATTAGGGTCTTATGCATATGTTTGATAATATTGATGATGAAACGTGATTAACATTTCTATGATCCTGGTGAATGATGAGCCCATGGAGGGCGTAGCTTCTGATGTGCAGGATCATGCCTGATGGACGGGTACCATTTGGACTGATACACATGGGGAGATGATCAGTTCAGACCTCCATGGGATTGAATATCCCACCAGATGGATGTTGAGACCCCATCAGGGGGCAGAGACATGACAGTGGTTTATTAGGGTCTTGCACCAGAGCAGAAGAGGATGTTCTATCAGAGGCACTTTGGAAGAGCCCGACCTAGGGGAAATGACCTCTTTTCAGTGGAATGTTGGCCTTGGAAGGCTCTGGATGCCTCCATCCTCACCATGACATTATCTAGCTTCATGGAGATTCATGGAGGCAGACTGGGCAGTAGTGGCATATGTGGCATGTTGGAGAGGCCCCTAGGGGATTAACATTTTTCTGTTGGATGTCTCATCTACCCTAAATGGGGCTAGCGCCTACCTTGAAGGGGATTTTACCTTTTTTACAGCTTAGTTAGGGTTTTAATTTGACAATTTAATGTAAAAACAAATTGTGGTCTTGTCGGCCATTTTTATGACCTAAAATTAATTAAGGTCATTGATACATTATATATTGAGGAGTTTTAGCCTCATTTTAACATAACACATCACTCACTCATTTAGTGAGGTCTTATTTTTGTGCCCTACTTGGGTAAATTTTCTAGTTTAGTGAGGTGCACTTGTTGAAGGAAGTCATTTCTTGGAAATTTTGGCATTTGTATTGAAGGAAGGTTCACAACTAGGGTTTGCATGCTATTTCATGTTGACATGTAAGTGTTTTTTCTGCAAAACTTCTTGATTGAATGGTTGTAGTCTTATATTCTTGCACATGTTTATAATTTGATGATAATAACCCTAGGTGACAAGAACACAAGTAGGTCCTTGTTTCATGTCTCCTAAAAGAGAAATTTTTATCCATTGAAGAAGGAAGGAAGAGCCTAGCCATAGCTACACTCTTATTCCTTCTTCTCCCTAAGCTAGCCGTACTCTATGAAGTCAAGAAGGAGGAGACATCCTAGGCCTAAGTTATCTACACCTAGGGCCGTTTTTCTTCTAGGGTTTAGTGATAGAGCCTTGCCTTAACAACACTCTCCCTCACCACACTCTCAAGTCTTGATTTATCTTTCATGCTATCCGTTTTCACCAAGTTGACCTAAGGAAGGAGGAGAGAGCATGAGGCCTTGCTTTAGCAACACCAGAGTGAGCCTCTCTCCCCTAGGGATTTGATTCTTAGGCCCTACCATAACAACACTTCAAAACCCTTCCCTATAGTCCTGAGTTTCCTTCAACCCTTGCGTCCTCTTCTAAATTGACTCCATTAACCCTTAGGCACTGATCTTGGATCTCCAGCGTTGAAGTGAAAGTGATCAAACAACTCTCAAAACCTTTGCTAAATTGAAACCCTAACTAACTACTAACCCTA
>SNQJ01S0002190.1:86800-97275 GCA_010110895.2 Picea sitchensis
AATGCCACCCAAGTATGAGAAGTGGTTGCCTAAATTTATCGGTACTGATGCAATCAGTGCCGAAGAGCACATGAGAAACTTTTGGGCATTTTTCCAAATTCACCCCATTAGTGACGATGATGAAGATCTAGTCATGAAGATGTTCTCCGCTAGTCTTTATGATGCCTCAAGACGTTGGTACCTGAGCCTTCCCGATGGAAGCATCAAAACCATGGATAGACACTAAGAGGCCTTTCTCAAAAGATGGAGTGTCAAAGAAGACCCTAATATGCTTCTCACATGACTAAATAACCTTGCCAAATATGAAAATGAGTATATTCGGGAGTTTCACACCAGATTCGAGACTTTACTGCAAAGAATTCCCACAAGACATCATCCGAAAGATGACTACCTCATCCATATTTACACTAGATCTTTCAATGGCCAACTAGGGTATATTATTAGAGACAAAAACCCCAAAACCATTCAAGAATCCCAAGAGCTCACTGCTAAAATAGAGGGAAACCTCCTTTCATCCAAGATTGATCCTTTTGCTAACCCAAGGGGGAGAATAGACACTCAACACTCAACCGAAGATAGTTCACAATGATGAGCCTACTTCAGATCTATGTACTAGTATATCCAAAATACAAGCTTCTATAGATGGTATCATAAAGAATCAAGAGGAAATGATGAGCAGGATTGTCAAGCTTGAAAGATCTCATACCCAAGCACCCAGGGTCCCATACAAAGGACAATTCCAGAAAGGAATCCAGATTTACAAACCAAAGAATGAGTATGAAGTTTCAAAAACTTTGTCCCTTGCAAACATTGTTGATGAAAATCCTTGGTGCCTAGAATGCAACGAAGCACATTGGGAACATGAGTGCCCCTACAATAGTGGCCATCAACAAGTCAACAACATGGATTGTTTCATGGAGTTCCCTCAGATAAATATCATAGATGCAGAACATCAGGAAGCCATGAAAGAAGCAACCAGATCAACAAGGATGGCGATAATAAACAACATGGATCAAGAATCACGAGAAAAGCTAAAGAAACAAGAATTTCAGGTGTACAGAAGAAAGAATTTGAAACAACCAGTTGTTGATCAAGCAAATACCCCACCCTTGGAAATGATTCTTCCCAAGACATCCAAGGCTGACAAAGTTGACCTGAATTTGACTTCGAAGGGGCATTATCAAAGATGCATATAAACATCCCCCTAAGGGAAGCAATCAAGATCCCATCCATCAAGGAACGATTTGACTCTTTCTTTTCGGGATCAGATGAGCCTATGGACCCCCCTATTATGTTGCAAGCTAATCACTTCAGGGTCCGATATGGTGAAAACCCTCCTTTCTTCATGACTTTGACAATGAACAGAAAAAATCTGAACAATTGCATGTTAGATACAAGTGTTGGTGCCAATATGATGTCACTCAAAGTCATGTGACACGTGGGCTTGAAGGTCACACGGCCTTAAATAAATGTATGTGGTTTTGAATCTAAAGCCAGACCCACACATGGGGTGGTTGAAAATGATGAAGTTCACCTAAAGGAGTATCCAGAGAACATGATCCACACTGACATTGTGGTTGTTGATGTCCCAGATGTGAGGGGAATGTTGTTATCTAGGAAGTTTAGTGCAATGTTAGGTGGCGGCCTTGAGATGGACCTCACAGTCTTGCAATTACCTTTGAAAAATGGAATGGTAGGATGTCTACTCAATGTGACAATAACTGGGGATCATGTGCGGGATATTATTCACTCTGTAAATAATGACAAAGCACAAAATGAGATGATACAAACCCTTCATAAGTATTCTCCAGAAGACATGTCATTTGCAACATAGGAGGACTTTGATTAGATCGAATAGCCCAAGAAATAAGAATACCAACAATTCCTAGATGAATTCAAGAACAAGGAAGTTGGGACAGTGAAGATATTAAAGAAACATGAAGATGATGTACAAATCCACCCATCTCAACAAGAAGTTTGTACAATAGAAGCCCACCCCCCTCCCTTAGTACAATACACCATGGTTGTTCAAGGAACAACCAAATACAAAATCAGAAAATACAAGGAGGGAGACATGGTATGGATGTGGGATACCCAGAAAGGAGAGCCAACTAATGTAAAAGGATGTGAACGGTCATGGCTCAGACCCTTCAAAGTTGGAATGGAATCAGTTAATGACTCATACTACCTATCCACTTTAGAAGGAAGAAGGAGACCATTACCTATCAGTGGGAACCTCCTTAAACCCCACCAAGGTGGGGGAACATGACTTCACAGGTAAGTACAGGTAAGTACAGGTAAGTAGGCATTTTCGTGTATTATACCATTTTCATTTCATGTTTAATTTTCTTCCACATTTGCATATTGACTATTTTATTTCGGTTTATGTATATATGTCTATATATGATGGGGTGGCATTACCATCCCATTTTTGTTACTGATACCTCTATCGAGTTTGAGCAAGTTTGTAGGTTATGCCAGAGATGCTGGGGTTCTCATGCACTCTACGGTGAGAAAATGTCCCCGAGTTGGAGCCAAATGCTATCCCCGATTTTTAGGGATAGCTAGGAGATCATGTCTCGAGGCCCACAGGTCCTAGACATGGAGTACTGAGAGAAGGATTGACCTGAGCATGGCCCTAGGGGGCCCATCCTTTTCTTCTTTCATCAGACTCATCTTGTCAGCACAACAACATCCATCACCTTTGACTTGGTCTTGTATCGGAGGAGGCTCTTGCTCAATGAGGTAATTGGTCCAGGTATCATGGTATGTGTCACTTTTGATCATTAAAACCTTTAAATGTATGCATCTAATTCCTTTTATCTCTAACAACTTCTTGGATATTACATTAGCCCACTTGACCATGCTCTGGGAAATTGACAGGGTATCCTAGCAAGCCTGTGCCCATAGGTCTGGGTTTGCCACTGGGGGATTTCTGAAAAGCCATCGTTCGCTCCCCTCATAGCACCACTATTTCATCTTATCTCCCACTCACTTGTCCCATTCCCCTTGTCCAGGCATTGGGTTGACCTGTTTGTAGGATTGCACCTTATCTTGTGGGAAGAAGGGGCTAAAAGCTGAGAAGGTAAAAGTAGTTGGTAAAAGATAAAATCCTAGAAATAAAACCTCAAGATGCTTCGCCCACGGATCCCCGAGAAGGAAATAAAAAGCCTCTTAGTAAGAAAAAAGAGGCACCCGGAAAATATAAACAAGACCTAGTCAAGAGGATAGGGGGTCTCATCACGAGCCAACCTATTAGGTTCATGGGTATCTAATAGTATGACATTGCCACCATCTAGTTACCATGCCAGGGCAGTGACCTTTGGTTGCATGGCCAAGGGAAAGGGGGTATCATCACAAGCCAGCCTTATCATCTCTATGAAAGTACTTGTGGGTAACACTGTCAGCTCTAGTCACCATGCCAAGGCAGTGTCCTCTAGTTATCCCTTGAATAAAAAGAAAAATAAGAAGAAAAAGAAAATAAAAGAAAAAATAAAGGAAAGAACGAGCTTGGAAAAATTGCATCCATGACAGGTAGGGCTCACCTTCTACAAAAGCACCCACAGATAACATCATCCATCCCTGGCTCTCACTTCACGCACATGTCTGGACATCCCCTAGCCACATCACCTCACTTACATTGCTTAGATGGAACCTTCCTAGAAAATTCCCCTTTCTTGTGGATACTAGCCCAATAGGACGTCTTGTCTTTTTCTGTGGTCTTGTATTGTAGGTTTTAGTAATGTATTTGAGCTATTGACTGATGTATTAGGTTCTTATGCATATGTTTGATAATATTGATGATGAAACATGATTAACATTGCTATGATCTCGGTGACTGATGAGCCCATGGAGGGCATAGCTTCTGATGTGCAAGATCATGCCCGATGGATAGGTACCATTTGGACTGGTACACATGGGGAGATGATCAGTTTAGACCTCCATGGGGCTGAAGAACCCACCAGATGGATGTTGAGACCCCATCAGGGGGCAGAGATAGGACAGTGGTTTATTAGTGTCTTGCACCAGAGAAGAAGAGGACGTTCCATTAGAGGCACATTAGTGGAGCCCGACCTAGGGGGAATGGCCCCTTTTCAGTGGAACGTTGGCCTTGGAAGGCTATGGATGCTTGCATCCTCACCATGACGTCATCCAAATTCATGGACATTCATGGAGGCAAACTGGGCAGCAATGCCACGTGTGGCATGTTGGAGAGGCCCCTAGGCGGCTAACGTTTTAGGTGGGCTTCTGTTGTACAAACTTCTTGAAAGGGATTTTACCTTTTTTACAGCTCAGTTAGGGTTTTAATTTGACAATTTAATGTCAAAACAATATTCTGGTCTTGTTGTCCATTTTTATGACCTAAAATTAATTAAGGTCATTGATACAATATATATTGAGGAGTTTTAGCCTCATTTTAACAAAACACATCACTCACTCATTTAGTGAGGTCTGATTTTTGCACCCTACTTGGGTAAATTTTCTGGCTTAGTGAGGCGCACTTGTTGAAGGAAGGAATTTCTTGGCAATTTTGGCATTTCTCTTGAAGGAAGGTTTACAACTAGGGTTTGCATGCTATTTCATGGTGATATGCAAGTGTTTTTTCTGCAAAACTTCTTGATTGAATAGTTGTAGTCTTATATTCTTGCATATGTTTATAATTTGCTGATAAAAACCCTAGGTGACAAGCACACAAGTAGGTCCTTGTTTCATGTCCCCTAAAAGAGAAATATTCAGCCATTGAAGAAGGAAGGAAGAGCCTAGCCATAGATACACTCTTATTTCTTCTTCTCCCTGAGCTAGTCGTACTCTCTGAAGTCAAGAAGGAGGAGACATCCTAGGCCTAGGTTATATACACCTAGGGCCATATTGCTTCTATGGTTTGGTGATAGAGCCTTACCTTAGCAACACTCTCCCTCACCACACTCTCTAGTCTTTATTTATCTTTCATGCTAGCCGTTTTTGCCAAGCTGACCTAAGGAAGGAGGAGAGAGCACGAGGCCTTGATTTAGCAACAGCAGAGTGAGCCTCTCTCCCCTATGGTTTTGATTTTGAGGCCCTACCATAGTAGCACTTCAGAACCCTTCCCTCTAGTCCTTCGTTTCCTTCAACCCTTGCGTCCTCTTCTAAATTGACTCCATTAACCCTTAGGCATTGATCTTGGACCTCCATCGTTGAAGTGAAAGTGATCAAACAACTCTCAAAACCTTTGCTAAATTGAAACCCTAACTAACTACTAACCCTAAGAAGGCTAACGTCACCCTTGGTTACTTCATCCTGACACAGCAATATTATTTTATAGGAAATTGAATGGTGTTTAAAGCATTTATTGAACAAGGCATTGATTGGATACATTGATTGCTACATCATCTTGATATTTATTGGTGAAGTGATATTATTTCATTGCTATATTAATAGACAATGACTTCTCCGATATTTATTGTTATAATTGCTTATATATTGATATCAGATAGTATTATGAAGTACTAACCCATTGAATCATATCTTGCATATATATTGGTTTGTTGTTGCCTTGTTCTGGGCAGGTGTTCTTCTTTGGGCCTACACTTCATTATTGGTTGTTTAGCCGGGACTATCTATTTTGGTCGTGACCTGTGAAGGGGGAACTTTACTTTGACTTATAAACTTTTTCCTCTTCAAAACTACAAGTTACCGGGGATGTCTCCCCTGGGCCTAACCTCCCTAAAGAGAAAGAACCTCCCCATCATGGTGACATTGGGTGGGATAGGTTCCTGTTACACTAGTTTGGCCTTCTACTTCATAGACATTTGACCTAGCTACAAACTGTGCAATAACATGCAGGAACAAAGTCGACGGTAATTGCTCCTGCACGAAGACTGAACCATAGTCATAGACATCCCAATTCTAAGTTATGGAGGGACAAGTGATGTCAGGAAAAGGAAGGAATTGAGAAAGAGTAACTGGAATAACATGGATGGTACATATCGAAATTAAATTGTAGTTGGAAGGGTCGTGTTTTGTATTTCCTCTCTCTCAAGGCATAATGACAGTGAGGTTGTAGAGGATAGCTCCCAGAAAAGGAGAAGAAACTAGAGTGCCAGAGGTCAGGAGCGACTTTGTGAGAAACGAAATGAGAAAAGTGGAGCTATCAGCAAGCCATAAAAGAACAATTAAATTATATACTTCCATGTTAAATGTTGTCGAGCATGAATTGACGGTAATTTATACCCAATTACCAGTTCTAATGGAAACCAACGCCATGCATAACATGCATATTAATTCCCCCCAATGACATAGATTCCCACCCATCGCATCAACATTAAAGGGATGCATCATGAGGTATAGAAGGAAGAGGGTGGAAGTTCCCTTTTGTGATAGGATTTAGTGCATGTTGTCTAGGTGTTACCCCATTTGAGGAGGGGTAGTCTCTCTAGGTTGAATCAAGGATATTAAAGAGAAGGGAAGGAGTTGGAGTAAGAGTGGCATCAATGTAAATATCATCACCTTCCAATGAAACTCCTTCATTGGTTAATTTGTCAATGATTTTGTTTGCCTCTCTTCGAACATGGGAGGGGATTAGGATGAGAGAGGGGTGTAAGAGGGAATGAAATAGTTCAAGTAAATTGAGAAGACACCAACTTGGGGAAAAGTTTACACGGTCAGATCCATTATTGATTTTAGTAGCCAAGGAAATGATTACCTGTGAGTCAACTTCAACAATAAATCTATTTAAACTCAAACTAGATGCAAGTTGAATGTCGTGAATGAGGCCCCAAAGCTCAGTGGATTTGTTGGAATTGAAGCCTATATTTTCAGATAGGATGTGGATAATTTTCCCATTCCTATCCCTGATAACCACCCCAAAAACTGTTGGTCCTGGGTTTCCTTTAGATGCTCCATCAAAGTTCAACTTTAAGAAACCAGGGGGAGGGCAATGAAAAGATGTGGGAATTGAGGTGTGCATGGGATTGGGGTTGGGTTTTATGAGGTAATGATTGAAATTTAGATTTAGATTTCATTGATAAAGGATGATGTTTTAGTAGGGTTGCACGAGAGAAATTATTGTGTCCACTATTGGGATCAGATAATATCCTAGATATAGGCAAATATCTTAGACCATATAATGGGAGGTGATGAAGTTTTAGAATAGAAGAGTCTCTTGTTTTGCTGATTTCATATTTTTCATACCACAAAAACTGGTAACATATACCAAATCTTGTTTATAATAGGATTGTTGAAGGTAGTTGATCCCTAGTGATCCAGGGTTTTGATTATACTAGCTTTGTTTCTGTTTGTTTTCCTCATGATTTGTGAAACCTGATCCCAATTTTCCAGTTGAAAGAGAATTGATTGAGTAGGTGTTCTCCTAATTCATCATATTACAAACAAATATGAAAAATAAATGGCCCAATAAACCCTCTCTTTCAGAGGTTATCCCACGTGAGTATACAATTATGCACAAGTAACCATAAGAAAGTGGATATTTTTGGCCAAAAATGTGAGTGTCAGACAATGTCCCAAATGTTTTCATTTGGCTAGAGGTGAAACTGGGCCCGAATATTGTAAGCTTCTTTAATTGAAAATGTTCTTAGTGGAGAATGGCCCCAATGTAGAACATACGATGTCTCCTGAATGTGAATCATTCTTTGGGTTGTTAATTCCTACCAAGGTTGTAGATTACAATCAATCAAAGGATTGAGGTAAAATTGGAGAACTTTCCATTTCCTCCAGTGAGGGGGTACTAGCTCTTCCTTCCATAGATTGGCTACTCTAAGAGTGTCCCCTTGTTACATTTTTTCTTGGATATGATGTTGGATTTCCAGGGATTGGAGGGGTGGAAACTGTTTCCTGACCAGAACAAGGCATCTTGTCCACTACAAAGCTCCCAAAATGCATGCTCTTGGATGAGGAGGTGATTACTCCAAGCCATGTTCCATATGTTTGAGCTAGGAATCTGGTCCGCCATCCTAATGAGATGTGTGGCATTAATGCTAGGATCATAGTTTTATTTCCAAAGGCATGCCCAGAGTTTATTTGGTTTCTTTAGCCAATGCCACTAGATATTTTCCCCCATCAATACATTTAGCAAGACTGGGTATCGAAGACCAAGTCCTCCATTTAGCTTTGGTTTTCAAACTTTGTCCCAACTTACCAGGGCCCATTTTTTCCTTGTTTTGTGGCCTTGCCAAAGAAAAATTATTTTCAAATTACGAATGGCTTTGATAATAGATTGTGAAGTAGAAAATGCAGAAAAAAGGTAAATAGGTAAATCTTAGAGGACCCACTTGAGGAGGACAAGGCGAGAAAGTAGATTGAGGGTATGAAAAGTCCAAGAGTTCAAACAGTGGGTTACATATTTAATGAAAGAGTCCTAGGAAACATTTCTCGGTGCATATTCAGATAGGGGTATGGAAAGGTAATTGGACTAAAAGGACCTCCCAAGGATACCTAATAGGCGAGAGAGATTACGTTGAATGTATATGGGAGAATTGATGAAAAAGTGTTGTTATTTTTCCATAATAATTGCGGTGTCAGAAGCCTCACTGAAATATATAAGTATGGAATTAAATTTCAAAGCTTCTTATGTAGTGGAAATTCCCATTAACATTGTATCATCCACAAATTGGCTATGGGAGGATACTGGATATAGACCATAAAATCTAGTCCTTGAAGGGACCCATCGGAAATAGAATCCTTTATGTATCGACCCAGACCCTCTACCATGATAACAAAGAGGAAGGGGGAGAGTGGATCCCCCTAGAAAATTCCTTTGGAAGGTGCAAATGGTTTGGAAAACATACCATTGACATGTATGGAAAAGAACGATGAGGAGGTTAGATTAAGAATCCAATGGACCCATTCTTTGTTGAACCCAAAATCTAAGAGGATAGAGTGCATATATTTCCAGTGGAGACGATCAAAATCTTTTGAAATATGCATCCTAATAAGGTGTTGACCAAAATTGGTGACCTATAATTTTTTCTCTCTTGGATTCATAAAAAATAAATGATATCAAAAGATGAAAATTTTTGAACTATTATAAGTTCATTGTATATCCTTCATTCTCAGCTTCTCCATGCATTTCGTGAAATTAGAATCCGAGTCTCCAAGACCAATATATGCATAGTTTTGTCCAGAAGTCCAACATAGATATTACAAGAATAAATGTGAACAATTTTGCAAGTGTCATTTCCCCTTCTCCCTTCCTCTCCTTTCCATACTTAACCATTTTGTCTCTTATACTCTACTCTCTTAATAAGTTTTCCACATGTAGCCATTTTTCCTTATTCTCCTTCCAGACTCTCAACTCTCTTACTACATTTTCTACACTTAGCCATTTTTCCTTATTCTCCTTTCATACTTAGCTATTTTTACATTCACATTATTTTTCCATATTTCCATATTTTCCATATTTATTTCCATGGAATTTATAACTTTTTACCATTAATTATTGTTGTACCTACCTCAGTAAGTAAAATCATCACACCTGGAAACAAATCAAGTGGTGACATGTGGCATATATGATATCACATTACACAGGGACACGTGGAGATGATGTGGATGTTGACTCATGCTCACTGGGTGATTACGAGGATGCCACTAGGTGTTGAATAGGCATGAGGTGGACTATGGTTGGGCCGATGATGTGGATGTTGACTCATGTTGATTGGGTAATTATGAATATTCCATTGGGCGTTGACTAGGCATGAGGTGGACTATGATTGGGAAGTGAAAATTTTAATTATTCATTAATTTTCTAAGGGGTTGAGCTACGAGTCTCCATAGTATTCCTTTGACTATTACTAAGTGTATATTACATTTTTCAATATATACACTACAGACTCTTAGAATACCATGCACGTGGGATAATAATTATAAAGAAAAGTTGAAATTTGACAAATGAGGTCAAAGTTTAACAAATGAGTTCAAAATTCAATCAAAGGGCCCACATTTTCCCATCAAACTTGATTGATGGTGGTTGAGTCAGCATATTGAAAAGGCTATACCTTGAGCTCTCGACCTCCATTTGCAAAAAAAATTATACTGTTGGAACTTGGTATTTTGATGAAGAAGATGATGGGAAACGTATTGAGAGATGAAAATTGCCAAAACTTTCAAAAAAAATAAAATATCAATCAATAATATGTTTATGCTTTGCTGATAAATATGTTAAATACCACTTTTGAGCCTACTCTGTGTAAATTCACACTGTCCCTCCTGAGCTACGTTCTTCAGAATTTTAAGGCCTTCGCCTGCCTTGAGTAGTCTGTCCACACACCTTGCACTATTTCTCTTGAGCTTTGGGCTTTCAGGGGCTCGTCTGTGCACTTGTGGTGTTACCACTGGGAAGACATGCAATGTGACACTCATAAGAGAAACCTTGGATCTCAAAACAAAATCATTATCAGAACAGACAATTATACAGTTGCATAATTACTTCATCTCAGTATCTTTTTTGTTCAAAAAGTATAGAGTAAGCTTACAGTTTCCTC
>SNQJ01S0002190.1:127334-152177 GCA_010110895.2 Picea sitchensis
AGGCTATCGTCTAGGTTGTGTGTGGCCCCTTTGCATCTCGGGGGGATAAGGGGGAATAAGAGTACCCCTAGCGTTTGGATGGGAGGTACCGATGAGTCCTCTACGGTCGGCAAGCAGGAGCAGGAGCTGCAGGAGCATAAGAATCATTTGCTGCAAGCGTTAAGGATACAGGTATGTAAATCTCTGGGCGTCTCTATCTTACTGCATTGTCTATAAACTGTAGTTTTAATGGTTACTATGTGATTAGTAGTTTCCATGGTTATGGCTATTTTTTTCTCATGGTTTATGGTCCAGCTGTTCGTTTGTATTGTCTTCCATATGCGTTGCATTTTACATACACCTGGGCGTGTTTTCTGCAGTAGATTTGCCTTTCCTTTACCTTAGATGATTTATATGCACCTGGGCTTATATGTTTGTATTGGGCGTTATTCGGCAGTAGGGTTTTCTTCTTTTTACGCTGGGTGTTTATTTATACCGGGCGTTTTCCTTCTGTAGTGCTTTCTCTTGTACCTTGGGCGTTGCTATTGGTATTGGGCATTTGTTTTTCTCCATGGGTTTTCTGCTGACACCTTGGGCGTTTTCTTTTACACACAGGGGCGTTTTTTCTGCAGTAGGGTTTTCTTTGATAAACTGGACGTTTACATTGGTATTGGGTGTTTGTTTTCTCCATGGGTTTTCTGCTGAAACCTTGGGCGTTTCCTTTTACACACAGGGGCGTTTTTTTTTCTGCTGTAGGGTTTTCTTTGATAAAATGGGCGTTTAAATTAGTATTGGGCGTTTTCTTCTCGGTGGGTTATCTCATGATACCTTGGGCATTTTTTTTTTCACACCAGGGGCATTTTTCTCTGCAATAGGGTTTTCTTTGACAAACTAGGAGATTAAATTGGTATTGGGCGTTTTCTTCTCGGTGGGTTATCTCATGATACCTTGGGCGTTTTTTTTCACTCAAGGGCGTTTTTTTTTTCTGCAGTGGGGTTTTCTTTTATTCACTGGGCGTTTAAATTGTATTGGGCATTTTTTTTCTTCAGTCGGTTGTCTCTTTTTCTGCACTGGGCATTTGGATCTATGGCTGGGCATCTCCACTCGTGTCCTGGGTTGTTGCATTCATGACCTGTAGTGGACAACGTTGGATCTTCGTGGGCTCCCATCGTAGTGCTTGGGATTTCACCTTTTACTTCATAATCGTTATCATCATTAATTTTCTCACCGTTCTCCATTAATATTCCCACTTCTTCACCGTCACGTGGACAATGAGGTGTACAGTCCACTACAACAGTTTTCTAAATTCTTCATTCGCTGCCATTCCAATCTGTTGGGTTCCATAGCAACAAACAAATGACTTCAACCTTCTTCTCACAAAATTACATCATAAAAGGAAGTTGTTGCAAGTCTGAAAACATTGGCTGGACTTCACAAAGGACAACCTTCAGCATAGCATTTCAACCAAAACAAATAAAAATGAAATAAAGCACATCCACAAAAACGATTTTGCAACTGCATATAGAGTCTAGACACTTCCAAGAAATGCTGCCCAGATTCAGAGATTATTAAGTTATTATATTTGTACATTCCGTTAGGGTAAAGGTATTAAAGCAATGTTGTGGTATTGTTATTGGAGTTTCGCCATTCTACTTCCAAGCTGTTTTAGGAGGCATAACCATTTAGGAACCCTATAGATCTAAACTGTAATTCCAGCTAGCATTGAAAAGAATATCAGAACCAATACGTCCAGAATGGTTTAATTCTTATTATCAGCTACCATCCTTTGTGGGTAAAACATCGAACTCTGTCCACTAGAAGAATTTTCAGGAGCGTTACCTTCATATTGATCTCTCTCTTATTTTAGTGGAATTGATATTGATATATCTCATCATTTGTGTTGAATCTCACTGCCTTAATGTTAGTTACTGCCTCACTAGTATTAGGCAACCTCCAAATTAACTGCTGCCCAATTGTAACTACCAGATTCAGAGATCATTCATATTGCATATTTACATTACGTCAGGGTAAATGAATTAAATGTAAAGTTAGGGTATGACATCTTTATTATTGTATTTAGAAGTTAGTCAGCGGTTCGGCATGGTCATTTATTGCACGAGTGTATTTAAATTTGATTTGCACCAATTCCACACAATTACCCTCCACCGAATTATTCGCCATGATTTTAATTAATGTTTGTTAATTTGCAAAGAGTACACTGGTTGTCGGCAATGTTATATTGTTTAAATTGGATGCAATGATAATACCTGTTAAATAGTAATATTAATATTGGTTTAAGCCGAAATTTTAATAATTGCTTAATGGCAATGGTAATGCTTGTTCAAATGGCAATATTGGTAATGGTTTTAATTTGCAAGATCAATGAGGATGGGTGATTCGCAATATTAATAATTGTCTTATTGCCTTGGTATTACTCGTTTAAATTGCAATAATAAGGTTGTTTAATTTGCTAGGGCAATGATGATGTTGATTTGCTAAATTAATATTTGTTTAATAGCCATGATATTACTTGTTAATTTGCAATAATAAGGTTGTTTAATTTGCCAGGGCAATGATGATGTTTGATTTGCAAAATTAATATTTCTTTAATTGCCATGATATTACTTGTTAATTTGCAATAATAAGGTTGTTTAATTTGCCAGGGAAATGATGATGTTTGATTCACAAAATTAATATTTGTTTAATTGTCATGATATTACTTGTTGATTTGCAATAATGAGGTTGTTTTAATTTGCCAGGGAATTGATGATGGTTGATTTGCAATTTTAATATTTGTTAATTGCCATGATATTACTTCTTAATTTGCAATGATAAGGTTGTTTTAATTGCCAGGGAATTGATGATGGTTGATTAGCAATTTTAATATTTGTTTAATTGCCATGATATTACTTGTTAATTTGCAATAATAAGGGTTGTTTAATTTGCAAGGTCAATGATGATGGGTGATTCGCAATGTTAATATTGTTTAATTGAACTGTTCRGGATGATGTCTAAGCTGCAAGGTTATTATTAGTTTAATTTGAAGGTTAATGATAAGGTCTATTGCAATGCCAATATTTGTTAAATTATTATGACCTGTATCCTGCTCTTCAAGTTGTTAAACCCTTAATGTTGATCGATTCTAAATGCTAATTTAAGGTGTACATTTGACTTATTGAGTTTTAAATGCTCTCAATACTGACCTAAAGTTGTGATCGACAAATTGGTTTATGACCCACCTTCAGGATGTAAAACTACATTTAAAACAGATCGGTTCAGTGATAAGTATTTTTCGTCCTATTAGATCTTAGATATTGGCCCTTAGCCAGGAATACTGGTCGGGTAGTTGACGAGGTGGTATTTAGCTTATGATTCCTATGTGGATTGTTGTTCTTTAACCCTTACTGTACTTGGATGTAATCAATCCCTTGTTGCTCTGCTTGTGTCGGGAGTGATCTAGACACCTCATGGTAAGACTTGGTATATATGTCTGTGTGTTTTTCTGCGTCAAGAATCCAGTGCTGTATCAAGAGTCTCGGGCCCTTTAAAGGCAGGGTTTCCACTCTCGTGACACACCTGAGGGACTTACTAGTTTCTGCCTGAGCAGTCGGCTAGGAGCCTATCTGACCTTCTCTCTTTCCGGAGCAAAGGACTAAGATTAAACGCCCTGCTTTTCTGTGCAGCAATAGTAAACTCCGCTACTATGGATTCTCCCATCCGTGACTGTACTGTACGTAACACCTTGTGTGGTTTTCTTCTTATAGCTGCTTGTTGTGCGCCTTGCGTTCTCTTGTTGTGATCATCATGGTTGCGTCTTGTCAGTCATCGGGTGGCAACGTAGAGTCTAGTGTGTCTGTTTCCCTTCCCACACGCGCGCACACACGGTTAAAACAAAAAAAAATTGCACCTGTTGTCAGAGTAGTTGTCGTTAACTAGGAGGGTTGTTACAACAACACATCCTTCCATAATTCATAAAAAATGTCCCCATTTCTGTCACTTTATGGATATCATCATTTATCTATCACATCACCCTTGAAAGGGAATACAAAGGTTCAAGCAGTCGAGGACCACATAGGGAACCAACAAGAGGTCCTAAAACTGCTGAAGGACAACTTGGTTATGGAACAAAATAGAATGAAGCAACAAACAAATCAACCTCATACGGAAAGGGAATTTGAGGTGGGGGATTGGGTATTTTTAAGGCTAAAACCATACAAACAAATGTCCCTAAAGCAACAAAAGAAGGAAAATAAAATAGAACCCAAATATTATGGCCCCTATAAGGTTTTTGAAAGGATTGGAAGTATGGCTTACAAATTGGAGCTGCCTCCATCTTCACGTATACATCCAGTATTTCATGTTTCTTGTTTAAATAAGGTCATCAAAAACAATATCCCAGTCCAAATAAGTTTACTAGAGCTCAATGACAAAGGGAAAATCATACTAGATCTAGAAATAATCCTTGAAACAATAATTAAGTAGATGAGAAATCGAGCAATTACATAATACCTCGTCAAATGGAAGAACCTACTAGTGGAAGAGGCGGCATGGGAAGATGTGTTCTTCATGCAAAAACATCTGTGGTTATAAAAGTGTTGAGGACAATGCTTATTTTAAGGGGATGCACAGGTTAAGCCCTAGACAAAGCCCCATGATATGTATTAAACCCCTTATTATTCCCTAGATAGTGAATTATTACATTTCTAGTAGGTCGGCTAGAACCCTTATTTGCACCCTTTCATTGTAATTGTAACCCCTTGTCTCCTATATATATATCAAGGAGATATAGTATTAGGATCATATTATCTCATCTCATATTGTGCTATGAAGTTTATATACTGTAAAGGAGGTTTCCCCTTCGAAGTGGACTGAATTTTATTGATTTCTTATCATTTTTAAGGCGTTGGGTCATAACACGTGTTTTAAAATAAAAAGAAAATAAAACATGAGAGAATAGGTGGTTCACATAGAAAAGTATATTGAGTCAATCTACCACTAGTACTAACTAAAAGAAGACTCCTAATCCAACTTAAAGTAAAATCTAGTTAAGGAACACAAATTAAATGAAGGATTAGGGAACTAAGAGACAACTAAGAGGAAAAATAGTAACACATTAGGGAATGTGAGGTAAATTGTCTAATTAAATAAAATAAAAAGAGAATTTACATGTGCAAATTGGGAACAATGTGACACATGTAGTGGTTAAATAATCCCTTAATTAAATTATTAAAAATTAATTATTTGGGCATGAGGAAATGTGTCATTGGGATTTTTTTCTATTAAATAAATAAGAGAAAGGGAGAGGCGTATCACTTTTGTTAGTATTGTTATGCTACCAAAAAATTTCTTGATTAAGTTTTACTTGTGAGAGTTGGGATTCCAAAACTTGGCAAGAGTGGAAGCTCTTCATTGTGAGGCAAGTTTTGGTGCTATTGATTTATCGTTTACTATGTGTGGCCCATTTGTGGCTCGGGGGGCTAAGGAGGAAGAAGAGTACCCCTAGTATTGGCTGGTAGGTACTGATGAAGTCATTGGACTAGCGGGTGGGAGCAAGGAAAATGTGCGCAACTTCCGAGGATATTCTCCCTTAACAAAAAATTGACATCCGTTACAATATTTTATTGTATAATCATGTTATTGATGCAAGAGTTCACATTTCATTTTGTGAATAGATAGTTCAATATATTGAAGATGTAATAATTATTCTGGTTGCAACTGAAGTTCATGAGTCCCGTGTGCTTTTGGTTGAATTAATTACTCTTCATTTACTGGATTTGATTGGATTGTTAAACAAATAAAATAATCCTTACATCATTTTGGAAATTGCAAAGATTAATATTTTCTTGAATTGTGCAAGACTTGATTTCAATTGATATTTATATAAAACTATGTATTCATGATGGCACAATTTTTCTTGTTTCAAGAATTATTTGAACTAATGCAACTTAGATTAAAAAAAAAATTACTGGAGGATATTGTTGATCGGATAGTAGAATTCCCAAATTAAAAATTGAGTTCCCTTGCAACATGTCAATTTTCTATGACATAATTCAAGTCTGTGTTCATTGTAGTTTACACATTATTACAATTGTGATGGTTAAATTGCATTTGTATGTGTCTTCGCCAAAATCCTAATTTACCAATTGATTTCTTCAACCTTGAAGGATATCAATTAGATACATCGTTGTAGATTGTTTTAATGAATGAATTTGTTACTGATCAGTTTGACGTAGCTCAAAACTGTTCTATTTTTTTTATAACCTACTAGTATTGATTTTCTTTCCTATGTAAATCCTAACACCGCAGTCCTTACTCTTAATATCCATCTTATTACCTTCAATACTTGCAACTAATAAATTTTCGATGGGTGAAGATTGTTAGTTGTGGTGATAGAAGGATATACTTGGTGAGCGATCTTAATCAACAGACTCAGATCTCGGATTTCTTGGTTGGTCAATTTTTTTTTGTTTCATCTTATATTGATAAACCGAATCGATTCTAATTACTCTTATCTCTACAGAGTTGAGAGTGTAGGTCTCTCCTCTCTCTAGATTTTCAAAGTAAAATTTCTCCTTTAAGTTACAACTTGACAAATGAATGAGGTTTCCTACATTTAGACTATTGATTGAATATATGTCTCAATCTATTGTGTACTCTAGTGTAACATCCCGCTCTATTGAACACACTTTTATTGACTTATTCTTTGAGGACACTTATGTGCAAGTGATCTGATTATGATACATTGTGATTTCATTTCGATTTTGGATTATACATGATGATTTAATAGAGATTTGCCTTTTTAAATCCCTATTAAATCTCATGAAAATTCAATTTTGTTGTATTTTGGATCCCCATTGAATTTTGCTTAAATCCAAAATCCCATCATGGATTCTTTGTTGAATTTGTTGATAAATCTGAATTTATAAGTAGCATGGAATCTCTGTTTATTTTTATAAATCCAAATTTTGGGGAAAAATCATAGGGATACTGTCAAATTGCAAATCTAAGTATTTAGAACCCATTTTTCTTTTTCTTTTCTAGATTTTTTTACTTGCATTTCAACCGTAGTCATTAGCCCTTTTTCCTTCACAGTTACACATGTGACCACGAGCTAGGGCTTAACTTTGACCCAAAAGGCTTTATTTGGAGCTTCAAGACTGGCACTTTGGAGGTTTCATCAACTCCAACAATTCCATTCACCCAGAGTGTTACCGACCAAATTCGATTATAATCAAGGTTGATCGACAATTGTAGGCTCTACCTTATCCTTTCACTTTCCTTCTTCTTTGGATTTGAATTAATCGAACGGATGATAGAATTCCACCTCAAGCAAGAATCTACAGTGGAGATTCACTCTAGAACTTCGGGCTTCAGAGTTTCTCCGCATCTTTAAACTTTGAAATAATATGCCCGGATCGTCAAACTCTTGAAGATTTCAAGGATCAATGGTCCACACCCCTCCTACAACCAACAACCATGATCAACTTCAGAACTCCGGTATTCAGGGATTCTTTCTCTTGATCACTACCAAATTCCTAAACCACCGAACATTGAATTAATGAAGGGTGGAGATCTATGATCCACGTTCACCCATCAACAAAGGGTCAAGATTTATTTCGGAACTCTGAGCTTCAGGTATTCTTACTCCTAATCAATACAACACCCCTGAATCGTCGAACACCGAATTGGTGAAGGACGAAGATCTACGAAAATGTGTACCCTAACTTATGGTTAGGATTTACTCCAAACTTCATAGCTTTGTGGTTTCCTAGTCCCTAACTACTACGACTCATTTTCGTCAGAATGCAGAACTACCAAACTTTCTAAGGATGAAGGCTCAAAGATATAACAGTTCTTGTTCAATCACTATCCTTGTTCAATCACTAGATCCACGGTTGTCCTTTACTACGGGACTTCAGAACTTCAGAGTTTCTTATCCCTTAGCGAGTTACGACTCAAATGTGTCCAATATCCAAACCCCTTGAGGATCCAAGGACTCGCATTCACCCATCGATCTATGGTGTAGATTCACTCCGTGACTTCGGGCTTCAAGGATCACCTAACAAAAACAAATTTGTTTTTCCAAATTGATGAATTTTGAAGGGCTCAAGGATTGCTGAGTGTGATCCCCCTGTCCAATCTAACAATTGTGGGGATTTCAACTCCTCATGAGCTGATGTTATCCACCTATTCTTAAACAAGGAATTTTACACTCCTTGGGTCCCCTCTTGAACCGTGCACATGCTTTTTCTCCTGAGATTTATCACTTTGAAGTAAAATCTAGCACTCACTTGCGCTTCCCTCCAGATCTTTGAAATTTAAAAGGTCACCTGTGTACTTTTGTGCCTACTCTGTGTAAGTTCGCACTGTCTCTCCTAAGCTATGTTCTTCAGAAATTTAAGGCCTCTGCCTGCCTTGAGTGGTCTCTGCGCACACCTTGTGTTGTTTCTCTTTATCTTTGGGCTTTTAGGAGCCCGTATTTATACTTATGATGTTGGCACTCGGCATACTTGCACTATGACACTCAAAAGAGAAACCTTGGATCTTAAAACAAAATATTTACTCATTCTCAGAAAATATAATTATACAGTTGCAGAATTACTTCATCTCAATATCTTTTAAGTTCAGAAAGTATAAAGTATGCTTACAATTTCCTCTCAGTGTTTGAGATCTTTTCTCTTCTCTTCCTTTCTCTTTCAACTATATATGTGTGTGTGTGTGTGTGTGTGTGTTATGCTAACTCATAGTATCTACTTACTCGGTTGTACAATGGAGGATTGTTACAATTTTGAACAATGATTGATGCTTGTATTTCCTTGAGGGAAGAGATTTTTGATTTAAATGGTGTGTGATAATTATATGATATATTTATGAAGATATGGAATATTATATATATGATGGTTAATTATTGTTATTGTAAACTTTTAGGGAAGGAAAACTTGTTAAGTATTTGAGGAATTGAATGATTAAATTTACGTTATGATTAAGTACTTTACTGTTATTTTAATCCTAATTCTCGATTTGAGTTTGGGTTTGGGAATTATATGCTTCCTTGTTCCTTAGAATAGTTGCCAGTATTGAGACCTTAAGTGGTCAAATCAATCGGATGAATCTTGGACTTGAGCATTGATTATGTGTCTTGGAGGTCCTAACCTTGCAGATAGGTTGGACGGGTAGATATCCTGGATGGATTTGCGTTAAGATTTATTCTGTTACTAGCAATGATGTTGTATAATGAAGCTTGCAATGTGGCATGTAATGAGAAATGAATTTGTAATATTGAAGTATGTTAATGTTGAGTAAAATTTGTTCTTGATGTTTTAAAATAAAAATAAAAATGTACCACTATTGTACCCACTTACTTTTATGTCGTAACAGATGGGTTGTTACATCTAACACTCATGCCCAACAATTATCGAGCTGATACCTTCTAAGATATTTAATTTAAATAAAAATAAAATAAACGAAAATACAGGTTCAAAGTTCACACCCTCTAACACGCAAAGTTGTGTAGGGTTTCCACGCAAGTGGTCTTGTTCTAATCACAACTTTTGTTTTCTGATTATCACTTAACCCACGAATTTAATTCAAAACTCAAATTGATTCCAAGTTAGGGATCTAGGAAGGACCAAAAATTTATTATTCGTTTAACAAACACCACTGCTAGTCTTGCAGTTATGAACCCACCTTAAACCTTGTTCTCTACGGTGATACACTCAATTCCGATAATCAAGTTTCAAGAGTGAGAGTTTTAGAGAGCACTCGAGATACACCTCTAGTTATCTTGATTACTTGCGTAGTCTTGTTTTTATTTAAACTAGAGGAAATTTCATTTAGAATTTATTCCTTGTGGTATGCTAAACTTGGACTTGTCTCAATCCGAGATTTAGTCTCATTTAAGATTTTATTTAGAACATGAGTTGTTACTACTTCAGACTACCGTCAGCTCAAACTCATTGGTCTATTCATGTACACCGAGTCCTAGTTCAATTCGAGTTATGTTTCGAATTAAAAAAAAAAATATTATACAATAATTTGTAACCGTCATGCCAATCTAGAGCTTACTATTAATATGTAAGCTAGACACGTAAATCCATTTTTGACATCTTATAGGTATCCTATATCTTATACTAGATAAATGTTACTAGATTTATAATGGTTGAACATAAAAACTAGCACAATCACTAACTTGCGGCTGAGAATGCCGAAAGGTATCAGCTAAGAATGCTTGTCATAAATCTTCTGTGGTAATCCATAATCTGTCTGTGGTAATATATGTTAAAAAGTAAACATGTTAACGGATGCTTTGATAAATGCAAGAAAGTTATGAACAATAAATTCGACCCATTGATTATGGAGGACGACTAAGAATATGCTAGCATCTTCAATGCATAGCCATCAGATTAGGGTTTAAGGTTAAATAAGATTAAAAGATCATTAATTGTGCCCATTATCAATAGGTGTATACCTTTCGGCGTAATAAAACTCCATTATGAAGACCTAAAAGAACTTTTGTCTTAATGAATATTACATCTTTACAACTATACTACAGAAGGTAGATGCTTATACTTAGTTCAAAAAAACCCTTAGAATGGATTGCTTTGGGAATAAACAAATAAATAATTTGTAGTAGTGTTTAAGTTAATTTATGTATTGTATATCCTTAGTTAGATTGTAAGATAAGATTGATTATTAAAGGTCATCTATGTAATTCTTGTGTTCACAAGTTAATTTATGTATTGTATATTTTCAGTTAGATGTTAAGTTAGATGTTAAGATAAGATTGATTATGGAATTATTAAAGTTCATCTATGTAATTCTTGTGGTCACTATATAGATGACGAGTAATAAATTATACGACTGTATTCTTCAAATAAGGAAAAAATTTAGTGAATTATTTGTTTGTATTTTTAAGAAAATATAAAAATTATTAATTCTTTTATAGTGGTCAAAATTTCAAATTAAGTAGATCTTGAAACTTATAAAAAGAAGATTTACTCTTTTTTAGAGGATTCCCTTAAATATAATTATTTTAATAGTATGGGTAACACAAATTGTTGCATTTTAAATTAAGATTAAAGAGAGGTTGATTTACTAGAGTTGTTACTATGGTTACCACCTGTCTTCAGTGTTTTACATATGCAATCATCGTACCATATAAATTGGTCATCTTAATGGAATCCACCTTTATATAAATTATAGTTTCGCTAGTCACTTACTTATATCGATATAGAGTGATTGTTACATAGGTGATGCATTTTTTTTGTGTGTGGGAATTAATCCTCGATTAATATTCTGACTTGTTGACTCGAAATTAACTAGGATTGTTTTGGGCATAGATACCTTTTTGTACCTCATAAAAGTCTCCATTCATGAGACTTTAAATGGTCACAATCAATTGGATGAATCTTGGAATTGAGCGTTCATTATCTGTCTTGAAGGTCCTAACCTTGCAAGGTAGGATTGGGCAGGTAATTGTTGTTATTCTTGATCCTGTGATTGAAGTGGTGTTGGAATGTAACATGTTGGGATTATTGAAATGTTGAAAATGTTATATTAAACTTTTGTTTAAACTATCATGATGATTCAAATGCAATAGAGAACTTGTCTGTTACTAACTGTTCATATATTAGATTCCATTATTTATGCAGTTGTTGTATTGGAATTATCATAAACTGTTAAAAAACTATTGTTATTTTGTTGTAATTACTTATGTTTTTTGCTCGAAAGAGGATATTACATATTTGGTCTAATATATCCTTTATCCAATAATTCTTGTAGTTGTATTTTTAATCCAGTCAATTCAGGGACACTCATTTTGTAAGGTGCTTTTGATATCAGTGTCGATCAAGTTAATAGATCGATAGAAAAATCTATCTCTCTTTTCAGAGGTAGTTCTGGTATCTCTTATGTAAACACATCTTGAAATTCTCAAAGAACAATGCAATATTCTAATTTATGTTTATTTTATTCATTTAGTAAATTCGTCACTTGAATATCATATAGTTTAGATCATTTAGTAATTTGTTCATATAGTTTATGCGTAATTTAGGTTTACTTTATTCATTTAGTAAATTTGTCACTTGAATAACATATAGTTTATTCATTTAGTACTTTATTCATATAATTTATTCATAATTTAGGTTTACTTTACTCATTTAGTAAATTCGTCCAAGGATTATGAACCAATGATGTAGTTAATACACTTAAAAGACAAAGAAATTGCAATTTTGAAGAACAAACTGCATATGTCTGATCATGATCATGTTTAAACTCCATAACATATATCAATTCAAAAATAAAAAGAACATCTTTTGAATAAAATAATATAGTTTAATGAGAAAATTAAACTTCTTAAGAAATAGATCCATATCTTAAAATAAGGAGCATCATTGTCCAAAGGTCCTATAACTATAGATCCATCAGAACATTTCGCTAAAATAATAGCTCAACTAAATTTCAAAGAAATTGAAATGGAAAAGTCAAAGAAGGAAATATTCTTTGAGATTGATGAAATTAAAGTCTTAAGAGAACATATTACATAATGATAAATAGGTAAAGAAATACCAAGGAGCCAAAGCTAAAATACATGAAGAATATGATATGATGAAGAGTAAAAGTGGAGGTAAATATTACCTAATAAGAGGTAGGCATGTGTCATGGGATAAGATAATTGAAGAGATTAATAAAATTTGGAATTATATTGTTATAATGGATGAAGAAAATAGCCTAACAAAGAAAGTTGAAAAAGGATATTGAAGTTGTTTTCCAAGAACTAAGAAATAAACCTCAAGTTGCTACTAGGATATTAAAAACTCTTAATTCCAAATAGAAGGATGAATTAATTAAAAGTGGAATCAAGGACCAAACTAATATGGTTATGGAGGTTGAAAAGGTTTTCACCAATTGAAACCTTATTTAGCTAGCTCAAAAACATTTAATTCCTTTTCACATAAATGTTGAATGGTTCAATAGTATTTAAAAAAAATGGCTGAAATGGGACTACCAGAATATTATGGTAGAAAGGGTTTACTATCTCTTCAGTATTATGAAGAGATATTTAAAAATATAGAGAGGATGTTGGTAAGTTTAGAGGAGTTAGAAGAATGTTGAGAGTTCAATTAATTGTTGAGTTATTAGATGATGACTTTTTATGATTATGGAAGCTACGAAATTTATCCGTATCTCCTCCAACCTATGAGGGATATAATGAAGTTGAAATTTCCTATAAAATGATGATGACCATTAAATATCCATCTAAGTAAGATTGGGATCAACTCTTGTAGTTACAATGAGTTGGAAAATTGTCTACAAAAAAATCAGGGATCGACACATCGTGTTCTAGAATTTGTAAATTTTTTAATTATTTTGAAATTAGTTGACATAACCACTTTTGGTTATAAATGATAAAATATAAAAATCTTTTTGAATGTAATGTGGAGTGACTTTTTGGATCTAAACATATTGAATATGTTTCAATAAATAGTTTTACTTACAAAAAGAAAGAGATTATTTCATTTCATCTTATAAGTTTATGTGTTTCTTGTTCATATTTTCATATGTCTCCATGAATCATTTTCTTCAAATTATTTTGACACTGTTATAATTGTTGTAATTTGGTACAACTTCCACTGCAGTAAGTTTTCAAAAAGATTATTGAGGTTTATCCTTTCCTCTATTTTACTTTGAGTAAAATAAGACTTATACTTCATTATTTTGTTTATAATTTTTCAAGAAGTTCTATGACATAGGAAAATTTCATATTATTTGTTCTATTAGAAAGGGAGTAATATTTATCTTTGTTGGATATGTTACTTCATATTTAATTTTTTTTTTATCTCAATTTTGATTTTCATACTATTGAAATTATGAAAGAACTTTATGAATGATATCATGCCTCTTTATATTTCTGGTAATTATTATTGAAATCCTATATTTAAAACTAGCGCATAAGTTTTATAATCAATTGAAATATTTCTTTAAGATGCCTATACATTGTTCTTTGAGCCTAGAACAACCTCAGGAAAAAAAAGGTTAACAAGCAGTGAAATTAATTAGAATATTACCAAGAGAATACCTTCCTCGGCATGCTTTGTAAATTGATGAGCCGGTTCAGATTTTAGGGGATATAAGGGTGGCACAAGAATATTTTGTTCAGATAACTTCAAGGATCAGGAAAAATTAAACTATGAAAAGACATAGGTTCAATAAAACTTCCAAAAGTCTTCATATTATATAAAGGGAGCCCCCTATTTTTTTCTATCACAAAAGAAACTGAAGATGTTGAGGAAATGAAGCAACAAGGAGAAGAAAAGGACATTCAGATTTCTGAAATTTGTAATGGAATAATTCTGGAAATTGTTGATTCTACTGCCAAATACTTATCATACTGCTCCATAATGGTTCCAGTATGATACTAGATTTGTAACAATGGATTATCTTTCCACATAATTTATTAGACAAGTCTCATAATTGGATTAATGCCGTTTTGTAAAAAAAAATTCCTTAATAGTTGTGATTAGAAATATTTTATTGATAATTTTTGAAATGTTGTCTTGTGAATATATCTTGTGATATCTTATTCAAAAGATATGGAGGAGTAAAGGCACAAAAAACATTCACAAAATGTTTAATCATGCCATCAAGGAATGTCCACCATTAAAGGATCTATTTTAGAGTGGTTAGCACACTATATTTAGCATATTTTGAGACAATTTTCAAACCTAATGTCAACGTGTACACTAGTAATTGGGTCGATCATTAAATAATATATTTCAGACCTGCCAATGCAGTCAATACCCATAGAGATTATACATGGGGGCACACCTATTTTGTATATTTATGGATGTATTTACCATGGGTAATTCTCTTGTCCAGCAAACCATAAATCTCCTTTACAGTGGTCGACTTCCTCCACTCCATATTCCATAGCTTCTATAAATAGAGCTGAAATTATGCCCATGAAAATAAAATGGAAGCAATGGAAACCGCCTGGATACATGCCAGAAAGGGACCAATGCTTTCAATCTCTTAGAATGAGTTGATAAATTATTGAAAAAATATATCCAAATAGCTATGTTCATAAAATGTATTCAAAGAGAGTGATCTATAATCAAGCATCCTATGGAAAATTTGATTTAATAGTTCAGAGTTTGATTAATCTATATGAAGAAATTGTGGTTTTATATTTATTATGAAATCAGTAGTGATTGTGTATTCAAATTTCAAATAACATAATGCCAAAATCACACTCACAATAAACAACGCAAATATTAAACTCGAGGAAGTGTGGTAAAAATCTAACAAGAATTACTTGATAAACTTTTTATTATTTCTCATAAAATTAAAATCTAGAGAGATACACTACTTTATTGAGCCTTTAACTAGTTTTTCTCCTCTATCCCAAATTGCATATAGGATATTTTTCATTTTTCATGGACATGCTTGTGTTTTGTCCCTTTGTCCTTCATCCTTGGAACAATCACCTTGGCTCCTTGGTTCCTAAAGTATTTCATTTATCTCATTTATCTCTTTAATATTCCCATGGCAACCTCTTCAACGTGATTATTTTGGAAGGATTGGATGGGCATCCCCTTGACTTGAATATAAATTCCAGCTCCTATTTTCTATTTTTATTGATGTTTTTTCCATGAGGAATTTTCTTTTCCAACAAACAATAAATCTCTTTTACAATGGCCCACTTCCTCTACTCCATATTGTTGGAAACGGTGACAACAACTCACCCGTGGATAGGATTCTAGATCCTATAAACTAGGATTGGTTGAAACAAATGCAACCAAGATTAGAATACGGGTGAGATCAAATCAGGATTGGTTGTAACCAATGCACCTAAGTTAAACTATGGATGAGATTACATTTATTAATCAGTTTCTCATATATTGCTATAAATTTGTATGCCCGTAGAGGCTGTGAGTGTGTCTGAGAGGAGTGAGCATGTCTGTAATCTTCATTAGCTGAATAATAAGATAGCCGATACCAATGCTTGGTGGACGTAGCCCAACGTTTGGGTGAACCACGTAAATCGCTGTGTCTTTTCTGTTTGCATTTGTATTGTTTGATTCTTATGGTAATTGTGTTTTTCCGCATTAGCAATTTCAACAAGTGGTATCAGAGCGAGGAGCTCAAGAGCTGAGGAGGACGTAGACCGGAAGAGGCCGCTCTGAAATCCAGCTGCGTCGAAATCACCATTGAAATTCATTTTTTGGCATAGAGGGAGCGCCAACCATCTACGCGCGGGTTATATTGCTGAGAGGGAGGGCCGAGAGGGAGCCAGCGCTCACCTCATCGACCAGCTGGAGCATCTACACGCGGGTTATTTTCTTTTTTTGTTGGACGCACCCCTGTACAGTGCCAAGGAGCGCTCAGAAATTTGTTTTCTTCAGCGTGCGTCTACATTCTCCAAAGGAGCGATGAAAGATTTGGTATGAAGTTTAACATTTTTCATATTGAAGATTCGTGGGAAAGTTAGTATATATATGCGTGGGAAATATTTTACAGCTTACTTTTTCTATGCTCATATATATGTGAAATTACAACTTTCCATTTATGAATCGTATGTTTTGGAGGTGTTAAAGTATTAAATGGTGGAGGAATAAGGTTTTCTTTTTTATTATATTTGAGAAATATAATATTGAAGTATGAAGGATGTTAAATGGTGGAGGAATAAGGTAAGTATGGAGGATGTTAAATGGTGGAGGAATAAGGTGGAGTAAACCTTTTTTTTTTTTTTTTTTTTTTATTATTATTATATATATGATATTTTTTTGAAAATTACACAACGTTATTTTTCCACATATTTTTTAAAAGAGGCCTTGGATATTACAAAGACCGGTGTTTGTCTCTTTTATGTCTCTAATGAAAAAGATGCTGTGGTGCTAAGTCTCGAAACTGAAAAGTTTTAATGGCAAGAACAATTTCGAGATCCTGGAAGAAGGCATGCACGACCGCCGCAAATAAGCATGCAGGAAGGCGCTATTGAAAGCAGCGCCATCCATAATGCATCTAAGACTGGATGATGGATGCGAGTAATCGAAAGTGCCATACCGTGGTTTGGCGTATCATGTATTGTTCAACATTGTCACGTAAAAGACAAGAAATCGGTTTTGGTGGGTCAAAGTCGGAAAGTTTGTGCTACGATTAAATCTTTGACAAACGATCTTTCTCAAAAAGACAACCCAGATAGTTTGCACACAGCTGGAAGGTACATAAATTGTTGATCATCTAAATACTTCAATACTCTTCTAGTTCAAATTTGAGTAGCATGGGTGTGAAATTTGAATCAGAAGATAAGGCAATTACATTATTATTGCGTTCTGGGTTCATCATGGGATCATTTTTTTACTTCTATTAGTTTTATCTCAATAGAAACTATTGAGTTTGATGATACCGTTGGAGCTTTACCGTCAGGAAACAAGGAGGAAATCAAATCAAGAAACCTCTACATCAGAGGCATTGGTGGTCAGAGGCAGACCAAAAGAAAGAGGACAGGGTCGAGGGATTTCTCTCGATCAAAATCAAAAGGAAGAAAGAGCAAGCTCAAGTGTTGGTTTTGTTGAAAATCTGGACACCTGAAGAAGGACCGCTAGAAGAGACAACAAACCTCCAAAGAAGACCCCTCAAAAGGAGATGAAAGAAGCAAATACAACCGAAACAGGTTCAACAACAGTTTCATGTATAGTTGATGAAGTTTTATCAATTAATAATTTGCTCATTGGCGATCAACATTACGCTGATTCCCTCGTGTTCAAACTGTGCCTTCATAGACATTGGTTTATTACTTATCACTATAGATGATGGATTTGTTTACATGGGTAATAATATTACATCTAAAGTTGTGGGATTGGTAGCATCCGAATTAAAGTGTTTGATGGAACTATTAAAACACTAACTCATGTAAGACATGCACCTGATCTTAGAAAGAACCTAATCTCTTTGGGATTTTTAGACAGAGGAGGCTATAAGACCATTGTTCAAGGTGGAGGATGAAAGTTCACACGAATTCTACTGGTGTTGAAAGCAAAGAACATTGGTAACTGTCATAGAAGGGGAGATTGAATCGATCATGCTGGCTAACGGTATCCTCGAAAGCGCATGATTCCCTCGCTCGACTGCATCAACGGGCTGGTCATATGAGCTTCTAACAATGATTAAAGTTATTAACTGATCGCAAGTTACTCCTAGCTTAAAGTCTTTAAAGTTAGATTTCTGCAAGTATTGTATTTATGGAAAACATAGTAGGAAGAGATTTAAAACCGAAGACACACCAGTGAAGGAACTTAGACTATATTCATTCCGATGTTTGGGGACCATCTCCTACTATTTCATATAGAGGATCATCATATTTTAACTTTTATAGATGATTTAGGAAGGTGTGGATCTATGTTAAAGAGTAAGGTCGACAGAGAAGGCCAAGCACTTTAGAACTTTATTGGAAAAGAGCACTGTTAGATCTATTAAATGTTTAAGAAACGATAATGGTGGTGAATTTACGCCAATGGAGTTTGAGAATTATTGCAAGCAATTTGGGATCGATAGATAACCAATCGCCTATACCTCCCTCGACAGAATGGAGTTGTTGAACGTATGAACAAGACTCTTCTAGAAAGAGCAAGGAGTATGCTTAGTAACGCTTATTTGCAGCAGGAACTATGGCATAGTATATTACAAATTTTGTTATCCGGTGAATCGATCACCATCAATAAAGAATAATAGAATGCAAAATTCCTAAAGAAGTATGGACATGTCACCCTTGTAATTATTCTAATCTTAAAGTTTTGGTTGTGATGCCTATGCTCTAATTCCAAAACATCAGCTTTCTAAATTAGATCCAAAATCAAGTAAAGATCTCTATCTTTGTTGGAGGCATTGGTATTATGGATGTAGATTGTGGGATTCTACTACCCACAAGATCACCATTAACGTAGAGATGTGATATTTTACGAATCATCTCTCATCAAATCAAATGAAGGTGTTCAAATGAAACATCAAGAAGTACATAAGTATCAAATGATTCAGTTTGAGACCAGTTCAAATACAGATGAAATGAACATGAACAAGTTCCTCAAGATGTTCGGCGAACAAAGCCCCAGTAAGAAACGATGATGATATTCAATAGATTGTGGATGAACTACAAACTACCCTAAGGAGGTCTACATCGGTCGAAGTTCCCCCAAGAAGGTATGATGATTTTGTTTCTTCAGTTTCTTTTGGTACTAATGATGATGAACCCTGTAAGCATCGGTTTTCATGCTGGTTCAAACAAAGATAAATGGAAAGAAGCGCCATGAAGGATGAAATGAAAGCATTAGAGAGGAATGCTGCCACAACCCGTAGAACTTACAAGAGACAGGGAAAATGTAGGTTGCAAGTGGGTCTGCAATCTGAAGAAGGGTGTTGATGATAAAATAGAAAGGTACAAAGCAAGGCTAATTGCAAAAGGGTATTATGAGAAAGATGGTATTCACTTTCATCAAAAAATTTCACCAGTTGTTAAAAGCTTATTTCTATTCATGTTGTGTTAGCATTAGTTGCATTGTTTGATTTGGAGTTAATGCAACTAGATGTTAAAACTGCTTCTTACATGAGATTCGATGAGGAATTTCAGGATGGAACAACCGGAAGGGTTCGCTCAGAATCACAACAAGAAATCTGTTTGCAAGCCCAAGAAATCATTGTATGGTCCCCCAGGCGTCAGCCTGCATTAAATGGTACAAGAAATTTGACCTTCACAGGAATGCAAAATTTGCTAATGAAAGTGAGTATGATCATTGTATCTATTTTAAGAAATTGAACAATGGCATATTCACTATCTTAGTATTGTATAAAGTTGATGATATCCTTTTAGCAAGCAAAAGCATAACCAAGATCAAACAAAACAGCCCGTGGCTTTATTAGGACGCTCGATATGAAAGATCTAGGAGAAAGCAAGGCAGATTTTGGGTATGGAGATATTCGTGAGACAGGGAGGAATGGTAAGCTTTGGTTGTCGCAACATAAGTATGTTGAGAATATACTTTTGAGTTTTGGTATGAATAATGTGAAACTAGAATATATCACTTTGGCTTCCCATTTCAATTTTGCTTCAAGTTTATGTCCTAGTACAAAAGAAGAAAAGGAAATATATGTCCTAATACCATATGCCAACGTAGGTGCAGGGTATCTAACCGTATGTTAGTAGCTGGGCCGTATACGCCCGCTACGCGCCAAGGTCGCTGTGTCGGCGGGTTCCGTAAAGAGCATTGGGCAGTTGCTGAAATGGGTGCTTCTTGTGACTGAGGGGCACAAGGATTACCGTATCACCCATAGCGTTGGCCTTGAGTTACCGTGGGATATGTTGATTCTCGACGGCGTGTGATCCGGACAAGAGGCTCCACTGTGGTATGCATTTACCTTGCAGTGGAGCTATTAGGTTGATGTCAAAGCTACGTAACATTGTTGCTTTATCCACTACAAGCAGACATACGCCTACGCTTGCAAGAGGCGATAGCTGGTTGAGAGGTTTGTTTGTGAGTTTTGAAGTGATGCTGTGGACAAAGTAGTTAATTTCGAGATAGCTCGAGTGCTGGCCCACTGGCTAAGAATCCAAACATATCATAGTAAAACAAACAGCACCTATCAAGTACCATTTTATAAGACAATACATTGATGAATGTGGAGTCTCTATTGAAAAAGTGCATACAAAAGTAGAACTGCGCATACATGTTCACAAAACCAAGGAATCGCTGGTAGGCTACAACAGCCAGCTCTCTTGGCTTGGCGTAAAAGGTGATGAAACGTAAGCAGAGCAAGGTATCAAAGTTAATTGTTGTCATAAGTGGAGGATTGTTGGAAAGGTGACAACAACTCACCCGTGGATAGGATTCTATATCCTATAAACCAGGATTATTGGAAATAAATGCGTCTCAAGATTAGAAACAATGTGTGAGATCAAATTGTGGATTGGTTTGCAAAGCAATGCACCTAAGTTAAACCATGGATGAGATTACATTTATTAATCCGTTTCTCATGTTTGCTGCTATAAATTTGTATGCCCGTAGAGGCTGTGAGTGTGTCTGAGAGGAGTGAGCCTGTCTGTAATCTTCATTAGCTGAATAATAAGATAGCCGATACCAATGCTTGGTGGACGTAGCCCAACGTTTGGGTGAACCACGTAAATCACTGTGTCTTTTCTGTTTGCATTTGTATTGTTTGATTCTTATGGTAATTGTGTTTTTCCGCATTAGCAATTTCAACACATATTTCATATCTTCTATAAATACAATTGAATTTATGTCCATGACAAGAGTATGCAAGCAGAGTAACACACCTAGATACATGTCAGAAAAGGACCAGGTTTCTCAATATTAGAGCATGAGTTGATAAATTCTTGAAACAATGCTTCCCGGGAAAAGGTCACATTTTTGGGTTGTGTAGAAGGAATATCTATTTATCATGGTATAGTACATATGGAACCCACACATGAATCTATACGTCCAATAATTTACACAATTTATTGCATGGGAAATTGCAAAGAAGACTGCTCTTTTTCATATGTTCTGGGTGCATTTGACAAACAAATGTCTTCAAATGGTTAACAAGGAGATATGGTAGATTGAACAATGATACTTGGACAAGAAAAATTTACATCAATATTAGTAACATGATACAAAGGAAAAATACTAAACAATACAAACAAAAATACAAAGCATATTTACATATATTGATGTAATTTTATTTTCCTTAAATTAATAGTATTGAACATTAACAATATTGACATGCACAAATCAAGTGTGAAATTGGCACATTAAAACTGAAAATAATTAAAATTTAATGATTGCATACCTTTACCCTTAGTTCTTCCACATCAAACTTCACTACCCTATACCCTATTATCAACATAAGCTACATTGTATTTTTGATTGATATTTGTAAAGCGCTGAAATAAACAAGTGTTTTCTAATCTTAACTGGGTGACATGTTAAGACATTATACAAAATATAATTATTTAGTAGAGAATAGAAGCAAGAAAATCAAAATTTTAATATGGAAAAAATGTACATAGACATGATTGGAAGTATCATATGTTACTTGTATCTCAAGATCATTTTTTCTTCTCCTTGACAACCTTGCTAACTAACTTTCTATTTGAAAATTGTGGGATACAAAGCATGATTCAACTCGGCTTTGAGAAGAGAGTATTTTCTATTATTGGAGCCCATGATAAAAGTGGACTTGAGATGCTATTAAAAGGTTGGATGAATGAGAAATATTATATTTTTTCTCATAATATATATTAAAAAAAAATGTCTTAAAGGTCAACATTTTTCTATTTTTTATACTTTGTGTAATATTTTCAAGAATTAAACATTTTATTATTGAGTAATTTTCATTTATGGAAATTCATACTTAGTGTTTTTAAGACATTTAATTGTTATATTATTTATTATTGATTAAAAGTTTGACTTGCTAGCTATCTTCTTTTGATGGATAAATGTAAGAGACAAAAAATATTAATTCATTTAATGCAGAAAACACACAGAACATACAGGTTAAAACTAGATGACTATGACTCCATGAGTTGAGAACATATGTGAATTAATTCAGAGTTAGTTTTAACAAGTGTCAGAAGTGGGGTTTTGTTAGTGGAAACCCCTAAAAATCATGGATTTATAAAGTTGTGAATTTTCAAGGAGGGAAATAGATTCAAGAAAAGTCTCATGCAAAAGAAAATGATATATACAACATATGTAAGAGGAAGGACAATGCTTAGTATGTTGTGTAAAGGGAATATTTAGTGCGTGAGCATTCATTGTCTTAGGAAAATGATTTTGGAGTCATTTAGGCTAGAAGATGATCAAGACAAGTGATTTGATTTTTCTTCATTTACAATTGAGTAGAATGTAGTTGTTCCATTTTTTTTGGACTTTTTATACAAATATATATAATCTACAGTTTTCTATTTTACATGTGAATCTTTTGTTTATGGATTCCTTGTTAAATTACAGAGATAGTTATACACAAGTGTGATTCTCTAAAGTTAAAGTGGTAAGGTTATATTATGTTGAATTCTGCAAGTTACCATACCGCAGTACTATAGTTCTTGTTATTATACAACTATAGTATTACATGGAATTGTTTTTAATAAATAAGATTGGAAATTAAATAACATTGCTCCCTCAAACATATATAAATATATACACTGTATTTTATGTTATTACAGAATTAATATACAAGAATATAAATAATTAGAAGATAGACTTTATATATATCCATATACAAATATGAGTCATTTCCTTGGATTATTCAATCAAGGAGAAATCCAACCCCCGTCAATACAAAGGAAAAGTCTCTTTCCGAGAAGTAGGCTATAAGAAGCTTTGTGAAAAGTAAATTACAGACTTATGGAAAAAGGGATTTATGTGTAAAGTTGAACATTGGAACTCAAATACCTTATCCAAGGTTAACTATGATTTCATAAGGATAATATTCACCCCGCAAGAAGTAATTACTGGCCTTAGTATCGACAAACTTTATTTTAGAAGACGAGAGTAATTTAATTAAAAAGGCACTGTAAAATTACCTCAAAATTACATTATTAAGCTAGAGTCTTGTATATTCCTTTCGTGTAGGTTAAACATAGTTGGGTGAATATTAGGAAAGATATAAAAAAATCATGAAAGGAAAAAATTAAAGTATTAATCGATTTAATGGTTAAGAACATGTGTTTCCTCTTAAGAAGTCACAAGTTCAAATCGAAAGAGGGAAAGAGGACACAAGTTCAAATCTAAAGAAAGTAGGGCATATATACCTCCGTATACTTTACCCACAAACAAGAAGGTCTTGTTAATAACAACTAGAAAAATATAGAAAAGATTGCTATGTGATGCCTGATCGGTTCCCTCACAAAACAAAAGGGACACATCATTAAAATCTCTACCGAAATAAAATTACTAATACTTGTACTGAGTATTGAACAAATTAAAAATCAAGTAGTTTTCTTTTGTTAACTGGTAGGTAAAGTTTACATAAATTTTACATCGGGTGACCAAAAGGAATTTATGCAACAAATTATTAAACACCTGGAGTTTATGTAATTGCAAGATAAAACGAATAATAGAAATATGCTTTTTTTTTTTTTTTAAGTAATAACAATTGAATGATTCACTTCGTATGATAAAGATACCAAAAACTATCGAATCAGTCAAAACAATAAACATAAAAAATTTAGTGTTTGCTCCTTGAATATATTACAACATTGCTATTTGCAAAAAGATATCAAACAATACAGAACATGGTATCCTTTAAGATTTTGGATGTTTGAATACAAAGGAAATTAGTTATGTGAATATATTTTTATATAGATCTCGAAGATGCTACTTAAAAAAAATTGCAAAAGATATAGAGTCGTGACCTCTGTGGACGACTATTTTCCTGTCTAGCTCGAGTTGTAATGAAACCTACATCTTTTTCAAAGGCACATTCACTGGACTCTAATGTCCTTGGAAAAACTGTTAAGGATACCTTAAACCGGAATTTATACCTTTACCACGCAACGATGTATTAGTCTAAATAACGACTACAGTTATTGTATGAACAAAGAAATTCGGAACTCTCAATGCTAAGTTGACCTGTATATGTATAGTTTATATATATATATATATATATTGCAAGATAAGTTTTGAACCATACTTACTCCTTACACAGAATAAAAGAGTTGAATACCACTGAGCTAATCGTAGGATGTTAAACAACAAGGCTAGTGTATCTTTCATATCCAACCAAGTTATGGAATATCAGATTTATAGGAAGAGTTGGAGGTTTTTTTTTTAATTTCCTAGAATAGCTCGGGCCATAAGTTTTGACCTT
>SNQJ01S0002190.1:162090-197633 GCA_010110895.2 Picea sitchensis
AGGGGGCGTGTTGGAGATAGTTCACACACACATAGGATTTCTTTTTCCTAAGGTATTCCCTATGTTTATTAGTCGTTATTCAGTCTACTATAGTTTAGGGAGAATATTCCTCTAGGAGAATATTCTCTTCAGTTCACACTTCAATTTGATCAGTTGAGTGGAGTCTAGATGCCACATCGGGATTATCACCATGCAACATTGGGATCATCACCAGCTAATGCACATTTTCATTGGGATCATCACCAGAATAGCGCATTACACATGATTCAATGATATCCTCCTCACTTTACTTTGTTTCAGTCAGTTAACTGAAGACTGCGAGACTAGTTAACTCATACTAGGTGCCAGTTCACTCTTGTAACTGCCTGAGAGACTAGACTAGGTGGGAGTTTACTCCCATAACTATTGGTGTGTGTCCAGATTACTCTAGACCAACACTATGACACATTGGATTCTCCTCCAGTGCGCATTAGTATAGTTATACAAAGTATATCATGTGTAAATTATCAATCATTCATTTCGTTAATGAGAATTCTTCCATTCTTTCTCTCCTACTTCTCTTTTCTCATATTTTCTCTACAAATTGTGTATGTCATTCACTAGCTAGATCTATTTTGTGCGGGTTCAACACATTTACAAAAAAATCATAACTTTTTCCATGTTTCATTATTAAAAAAAATATTAATGATCCTACTCACATCATTGATTGGAACATGGTGCAAGTGGAACTAGAAGACGAGTTCCAAGTGGAATCTCTATGTATTCTAGACAAGAAAGAAATGGTACTCCAAAACAGAGTCATATCCCAGGTAAAAGTGCAATGGAAGCACTTTAGTCTTGAGAAGACTACTAGGGAGCTAGAATATGAAATGATGAAATCATATCCAACTCTGTTCCAAGTAATGACTAGAAGGAAAGATTAACATTTAGGATAGTGTTATACTTAAGAGGGAGAGGATGTAATATCCTCAAGAATTAAACATTCTGTTTTTGAATAATTTTTATTTATGAAAATTCATACTTAGTGTTATTAATACATTTAACTTTTGTATTTTTTATTATTGAGCAAGAGTTTGATGTAAGATCATGCTCCATTGAGCACAATTTTATTGACTTATTCTTTGAGGACACTTGTGTGCATGTCATCCGGTTATGGTATATTATGATTTCGTTTCGATTATGGGATATATATAATAATGATGATGTGTTGTTACTTATTGTTATTTTGATGTATATGTGTTGGTAGATTCTATTGACAAGTTTTCCTGAGTGTGTAGGACACAGGACGGGTTAAGGATGTTGATGGCATCGATGAAATTCCTTGGAATCCAGATTGAGTAAGGGAGTGGATTGTATTTATTCAGGTTTTTTATTTTATGCACATGTGATGTATGATTTAATTCAGTATGATTTATGTATATGGATTATTGACATTGTTTTTTTCATTGGATGCAAGCTTGAGGATGCTTGTCAATCCGAATCACATAAGGAGTAAAGGGGCCATACACAGAAACCAAACATTGAGGGAGAGGTGTGGCAACGTCCCTGTTGCAACCTATTAACACTCTCATCGTGGCTCGAATGGTAGGTTAACAATTTCCTAGTTCGAGAGGTCCACAATGTCATGAGGGCAGAATGAGACAGTCTTTCACAAAGATTTCTAAGGAGAGCACAATAATGAGGAGTCTTTATTCCTTAGAAGCCCCTTAGTCTCTCACAAGGTCGACCAAATGGAGTGTTGACTCCAAAGGGTCGGAAAAACTTCCAAAACTAGTCAAATGCGAGTGGCACCCTTGGAGCACAGAAGCGCATCTTGAAGAGCACATTGTGTAATTAAAACCTTGATTCAATAAATCTACGTGGCCTAGAAAACATTGAAGTAATTAGACTTTGTTAGAATAAAATTATTAATTAAACAATAAATTATTAATTATAAACCCGAGTCTAATAATAAGCCTAAGTCTAAGTTTAATTAAGGGACTAATTAAAAACATTAAAAGAATTAAAAGAATTGAGATAAATCAAATTCTAGGAAAAAGTGAGTAAAATCTAAAGATTGGATAAAATGCACATGTGTGCATGAAATTAATAAATTCGATTTTTAAAATAGAAGAAATAATAATAAGAGAGAATAGGTGTACACATAGAATGGTATCTAGAGTCAAGCTACCATAGTCTAACTAGAAGAAGACTCATAATCCGACTCTAACTAAGATCTAGTTAGAAGACACTCATTAAATGAAAATTCGAGGAACAAAGAGACACCTAAGAGAGAAAATAGGAACACATTGGGGTATGTGAGGGAAATTGACATTTTAAATAAAATAAAAATGGTAATTACTTGTGAAACTTGGTGAGAGTGTGACAACTTTGTCGGTGAATAATTCTAATTAAATTAATTAAAAAGATAATTAATTGTGCATGAGGACATGTGTCAATGGCAATTTTTCTATAAAACAGAAGAGGTAGAAGTGTGGAGGACTCGTTTTTTTTTGTATTGTTACGCTGTCAAATTCTAACTGAGTTTTTTTTGTGAGAGTTGGGACTGCAAGCTTGTGACAAGAGTGGAAGCTCTTCCTTGGGAGGAAATCTTGGAAGATATTATGTTTTGGTTTTTGTGCTTGGCCCATTTCCGGCTCGGGGGATAAGGGGGAAGAAGAGTTCCCTAGAATTGGCTAGGAGGTACCGGTGAAGTTGTTGGATTAACAGGAGAATGAAGGAGATTGCGTAACCATACAAGAAAGTTCAACCTAAAATGAAAATCACCCCTTGGTTGAGGTATTTATTTGTTATCTAATCATTTCATGGATTTTGGATAAATTGTAGTAATTTTGATTGGTAGATAAAAGATTACCCAAGTCTGAACAGTATCTCGACTATTGTAAATTGAATTACAATTGATTCAATTCAAATGTTTTATTAATAACTATTGATATAGAATACTCCGAAATTTTGGATATTTTTAGTATTTGAATCAAAATTTAGCTATGAAATAACCAATTGATATGGCTATTTGTATGCGAAATAATTGTTATAGATTTTCGTTTTCTTAAGTGTGCTTGTTGTTGGTTGGTAGGCCAAATTCCACAATTACCGTTACTTGTTATTGAAATGAAATTTTGGATTGTTTTAATTTCTATCCATTTTTTTTTTTCTAGTCAATTGTCTGAGCATGTAAAATCTTGGACGTTCCGACTCAGGGAGTTAGGCAAGATAGAGTTTTTTTTATAGTCTTTTTGGATTCGCGCTTTTAGACAGTTAGAATCTCAACTGCTTACGCCTGTAGAATCATGCATCTAGATTCTCACTATGCAAAAGCTAGTTTAATGCATCCACAGATCCAACTCAAAGGTACCTTCTAACCCTTACCTTGGTTGTCTACTCGTAGGGTTCCAGGGTTGAATGAGAAATAAATGACCTTCTCTCAAAATGGGTCTACAATACCGAGGAGATTTCTACGCTCAGAATATTTGTAAGAGATTTTGTAAATTTCATTTTGATGGTAAGGAATGCTCAGAATGCTCTAGCCATTCCCCCCAAAAAAATTAATGGTAAGGAATGCTCATAATATTCGTAAGAGATTTTGTAAATTTCATTTTGATGAGCAGGCGTTCTGGTGATACTGTTGACAGAGTGATTTTCGATGAATAGTGGTAGTGTTTAGTTTGGGAACTGACAAATAACTGGACTCTTGTGACTAGTTTTAACAAAAGTAATTGCAGTCCAGATATTTGTCCCTTGGCGCATACCTAAATTCTTACCTTCTTGGAGATCGACAAGATTTTTTACCACCAGTTGTGTAAACTCTGTATTGGGTAAAATTTAAACATTGTTATCTTGTTGACTGAACTCCCTAAACAATTGTTCTCTAGCAGTTAATGACAAAATTTCTCTTGATTTTTCTCCTATTCCGTACGAAATTTCCTTTCCCTTAATTGACTAATCTAGGGTTTCTCCTAAGGCCGGGTACCACGCCAGTTACCACTAATGTTTTATTTTTAAGTCACTCATCGAGATGGTTATTTCGCTTACTGATGAATGAAAAGATCTTTTCTTCAAATGTCAGTCTATTCAAGAGTTAAAAGTTGGATATATTAGGCACCTTGGAGAAGATCTTTGTTTTGGTGTATATTCTAGGGAAAATGAATCCATGGTGACCTACCTTCGTTTAAATCCTGTACTCGGGAGTCGTCCGGTTAGTAAACCCCCCAAAAAATTGTTTAGAACTAAACTGCTCATATTATGTTAAGATTTTCTTAGTCGACAACTAAGATAGTCGAAAACTTATTTCTCATGTATTCCTAGCTTGGTTAGAGAAATCGAAATTTATTGGTTAGATATTGTTACCAAGTTTGGTAACGAAAGGAAAATTTTAAGCTATGAAACACTTAGTGTATCTTCTCACAATTGTTGAATCGATAGCTTAGTTGTTAGTTATATCTTAATTGAAGATCTTTTTAGATTAAAATAGTATTTATAAAATGTGATATTTTACAAATCCTAATTTATATCTTTATATTAATGGTATGGTATTAAATGTATAATAACATGACATGGTTAAATAGTTAATTTGGATTTAGGTTTCGATTGAAAAAGAAAGTGGGTTAATAGGGTTGGATTGTAGACACTATTTCAGTTAGAAAGTGGGTTAATAGGGTTGGATTGTAGACACTATTTCAGTTGGGTTTTTAAATATATATTTTTAAATATTTTCAAACATATCTAGAGTTCGCAACACCTAGATGGAAATGTTAAGAAGTATATTGAGTAAGATTAAGAAAGTTTCTATGGTAATTGTTGTGAAGTCTTTTAAGTTTTTAATTAAATTGGGATTAGTTAGCATATGTTTATTTACCCTAGTTAATTAAAAAGGTGGTGGCTTCGTTAAATTAATACGTAATTATATGGAATTTCAATAATCAACTAACGGTTGTTCCTTGTATTGATTTACTTGTTTCCGAATTGTGGATTGTACAACTTAAATCGTATCATGTAAGACTTGAGAAACATATGTGTAATTCAGAAGAGGATTGTTATGTTACAAATCTGTATGATCTAGTGTTAGTGATTGTTATGTTAGAGTATTAATTGCTATTAATAATGGTGTCGTAATCTTGTGGTGTGGTGTTATTGAATAATAGTAATATGATGTTAAATAAGATTATATCATTGAAGTTTTTCCCTTGTGTCTTAAATGTCTTTCTCATGCAATTGTCGTACTGAATGATTTAGTAATTTGTTTGTCCATCATATTATATATATATGCTACCTTTAGTGTAATCGCTTACATCATTGACTAATGAGAGAGGGAAGGTTGTTACATATGGTATCAAAGCAGGTTCAACCCTATGATATTGGACCATTGCGCCTTCCATTGTGTTAACTAAAGGATTAAAAATGAATCACTAATTAATTTGAAACTATCCATGCAGGTAATCATGGTTAGAGGAAGTAGGGGAAGTATACTTTGTGGTGTTGGAGGAAGAGGTGTGATGCCTCTGATAGTATCCACGCCAGAGGGGTCTAACGTGCAGGGAGAAGAGAAGACTACTGAGAAGGAGTGCATTGTTGTAGGAGATGTAGTAGGTATGATGAGATCCTTCCATAGGATGTCAAAGGCATCGATTAACAACCAGGATCGAGATGAGGGAAGAGCGTCTGAACCTAATGAGGGTTCACAACGTGCTCCAACTAGTAATAGTAGCATACACAAAGAACTCGAGAATGTGAAGTTTCTCAATTTCTAGGGTGCCATGGATGGCTTAGCCACTGAGGTATGGTTGGATAAGATGGTGATGTGCTTCACACTTCGTGATTACACCTCCAACATGAAATTTTGCATGGCAGTATTTCAATTGAAAGGGAGTGCTCTACTTTGGTGGAAGACACTCCTACCTCAACTAAACATGGTCATGGAAGACGTGTCATGAGAATTGTTAGAGGAACGATTCCGAGTGAGGTACATGCCAGATGAATTCATTGAGCGCCAGCTTACTGAGTTCAACGCCTTATGCCAGGGTAGATGTACTGTACCGGAGCATGAGACTAGGTCCATGGAGATACTTAGGTATGCTCCACATTTGAACACGAAGAAGTTAAAGGTCAACAATTTTTTGTTCAGCCTTAACTTCAAAATTCATGTGAAGGTGAGGATTCAAATGCCTCAGACGTTGCATGACGCAGTTCAGAAGGCCCTCATAGCTAAGGAAGATATGAATAGTAGGGGTCAGGGCATGACTCCTTCTAGACCGACTTGGAAAATGACATCAGGAGCGCATCAACATCTGACACCAACCATATAGACTTCAGGGCATCGACTTATACTTTGGGGACAAGGAGTACTGGATCAAAGACTGGATGTTGGACATGTGTAGAGCCACATTCGCAACGAGACTGTCTGATTGAGAAGGCCGAAGCGGCTAGATCATAAGGACCCTCTATAGTTGGAGATTTGGGCAAGGCCCATGGGATACACGTAGCGGTCAACAACCACTAGACAACGCACCATTCCACTATGCTCGCGACATTAGGTATAATCGTTGACCAAAATTTTAGTATTTTGATAGATCTAGGTGTTATAAAGAGCTTTATCTCTAGTTAAACGAAAAACGGAATTAAGGTAAAGGTAGTTGAGCATGACAAGTTCAGATACGTAGAAATGGCATCTGGTTCCAAGAAAAAAGTTGGAGGAAAAGTGACAGACTGTGGCATTAAATTTATGCAATTTTGTAACGAAGGTAGATATTTACGCCACGATCTTAGGATCTTATGACATAGTGATTGGTATGGATTGGCTAGAAACACATGATGCAATACTTAACTATACGATGAAACAATTAAATTTGATAGATGATTTGAGGCAGAATAGAGTGATTGTAGGAAGAAACCATTGAGTGTCCTTGAGATTTGTTTCTTCCCTACAACTATAAAAAAGTATGTGCAAGGGATGCAAACTATATGCAATCCTAGCGCTAAAATAAAAGGGTGAGGAAGAAGGATTAGAAAACCTTCCTATAGTACAAGAGTTTGTTGATGTGTTTCCAGAAGAGTTATGTTACACATTATTTTCGTCACATTAGTGATCAACTGAAAACATGTGTTGCTGTTTTCTGAAAATATTAAATGATACTTTCTCCATGGGAAAAGCGGTTTTCTTTCCTCTTTCAAAAACCATAACAAGAAAGGTCGTTGCACCCTACTATATGCACGGGGTGCGATGATGCCTGATCATCGGACTCTGCCCTAAAAATGGACTGCGACGTCATTGAATGTTGCTTGTGCATAGGGTGTGACGTTGATTAAATCATAGGAAAAGTAAAAATTCACGAATGTTCCTGAAGGGAATCTTCTAGAAGATGAGGTGGCCTCTGATCCGTTTGGATCTTACTCGCTTCTCTGATTTAGTGGGATCATCCTAATCTCCTAATCCATCTCTCTTTCACACTATATAAAGAGGGATCTCTCATGGAAAAGGAAAAGATTGAATAGGCTAAGATTTGTATGGATATTTCTACTTCAAATTATGCTTGAGAGCTTTGCTTTAGTTATTCTAGTCAGATTGTGGATCTTCTTCATTCAAGGCATTGGAGAAAATGTATTTGTGTTGAAGAAAATATCCATTGAAAGGGGACCTTGAAACATCAAGGCATGGGTTGTATTCTCCACTTTCCATTTAATTTAATACATCAATACATTTCTTCCCTATAAAAGGATCTTGTCTATTATTGCATAATTCCTTGATATTATACATAGACTTCATCAGAATATATATATCTTTGTTTTCCCTCTTTGTTGGTTTGTGATTCTTACACAAGCTTACCATTCTCCAAACTCAAAGAAGGAGCTACAAGGACGACACTAACGAGGATCAAGCGTCGTTTAAAAGGTATGTCACTTGTACCTCACTAAATTAGTTTATATGACAATGAAGTTTAAGGTGAAGTATGTATTTTGTTTTGGTTTGGTTTGGTTTTATGTGGAAGTTCGGGAGATCTATTTGTGTCTGCACTTACCGATTAGTTCAATAACAAAATTGGAAACCATACTAGGGATATGATTTTTTTTTGTTTTTTTTCCTTTCTTTTAGCCTGCATTCTTTTGGTTAATTCCATTCTCTAAGTTTGTGGGTGATCCATTTTGACTCTCTGGGTCTGAAAGTTCAGTGAGAATTTTTGTCTTTCTTCCCATTTTCCTTTATTTTCAGAGATCGTCACACTATACTCTCTAGATAGCCCATGACGATCCTCTGACGTTGCACTCTATTAGTGCAAACCAATGCGATGACGTTGCACTGTACCTTATTGGTAGAATGCGATGACCCTAGATCATCACATTGTGCTCCACTGCAACCTGCGACGATTCCTGTATGAATTGTTGGAGATAACCATTTTTCTTTTCTCTACGCAGTTTTGCCTCAACAACCTAGGATGAACTTCTGACACTAGTAAATGATTGATTTATAAGTTTGAAGCTTGAATTTGATTATTTTTTGGAAATTGAAAGTTTTCTTTGTAAATTTTGCAAGTTTTGCTTTTGGTTTTTGTCACAAGGGTATAATCTCTAGATCTTGGTCTTGAGTGCTTGTTTGAAAAGGAATCATTGATTTATTTGGAGTTCTATATTTTTTTTTCTTTCTGGATTGTTAATTGATTGAGACACAACTTTTGTCTGTATTTGACAAAAGGTTTTCTTATCATTTCATTTTTTTTCTACATTATGGGTTTGATTTGGGAATAGTGTTGAGAATGTGCTAATTTTTTTGGATTACGATTTCTTTTCTTCATTACATCTCTGATATGATTTGAGAAATAAAGAAATGAAGTTATTCTTCCTTTTAGTAGACTTTTACAAGAAAATTGTTGCATTTGAAATATTTCTTAAAAGAGAAAAATTGGAAAATTTAATAGTTTTTGATTATTTGGTTCTGTTTCATTCAAAAATTGAGAAATTGTGTTTCATAGATTTTGTATTTCAAAAAGAGACACCTTCTCCCTATTGTAATTAGAGTTCATTGATTTAAAAGATTGCATAATCATCTCTTCTTGCAATTTATTGGGTCAAGGTCACATACATCATCAGTTTCATTTATGTTTTCCTTTTGAGTAAGAAACAACCTTTAAAATACAATGCAATTTTAAAATTTGTTAGCAACTTTTATTTTCTAGAAATTCTCTACATCAACATTAGCTAGGATAGTGCTTTGGAATAGGTTGTAAGGCACACTCTCCAAAGCATCAAAACACACAATAATATCTTGTGATAGGGAGACTTCAAATCCACTTGCTACATTTTATCTTGGGAAGCCGTTATAACACAAGAGTCAATCATGAGGTCGCATTAGGAATGGCAGAGTTAATTACCCTTCTTTGTTGGTCTTAGTGTAGAGATTGCACGTATTATTGGGGGTCACTTGAGAATAAAATCGTGTGGGGACTTTCTTGAGTTGATTTTGAGCTTAGATACCCTTCATTTGCGCGTGGATCAGAATGTTGACTGTTTCCCCATGCATTATTGTTGTAATTGGTAACCTTAGTGGCCTATCTATTTAGGGTATTTACACGAGGTGACTGTGGAGGGGCAAGTCTTCACGGTACCTAGAATCAATGTTTGCCAAACTCACTCTGGCTCCTTAGAGGGTATACCCACGATTATGTGTGGGAGCTTGCACAAGGGTGTAAGTTCTTTAAGCATGTCATCAACATAAATCTCCCCCCTGCTTTATCCCATCCCCTTCTTGTCTTGATTTCACGACATTGGATTTCATCACCAACTAGTGACTTCGAAATAAGAAGGTTTGTTTGTGTGTTTCATTTCTAGATTTCATTAGTGAGTGATGTTTGTTTCTCTAGTTGGCCATAGATTTGTTTCGTTTTTTATTTGGTGCATCCAACATTGGCCCTCGCCGTTCATGTAGGATGCAAGGGTAACCTCCGGAAGATCTGGAAGATTACGTTCCTTTTATTCCTAACTCACCAGAGGGTTCTCCAGAAGGAGCAGTCAATAATGACGTAACCTATGATATTGGAAGTTCTACTCCTTTGGAGGAGTTAATATTTCCCGTAAATCCATTATTGAGTGTTGTACAAGATCCACATTTGCTCCAGACAAATTCATCGGGAGACATTGTTGCTGAAGAGTATATTGAAATACCTACTAGACCTCACACATAGTCTGGTGTAGATGATCCTCTTTTTCAAAGTGGTTCATTTAGAAATCCAGTTCATACTATTGGAATATTTAATCCTAGCTCTGTCCCTATCTGTTCTTTTTGGAGGACTTCTTCAAGACATAATATTTTTGATAAACTAGGAATGAGTCCTAATCAACCTATGGAATAAAAAATGTGTGTGACTTTCACTACTTATACAGTACCTTTGGATCATTTTAATGGCACAACCAGCAATGTCGTCATGGTTTCTAACCAATTGTTGGTTGGTTCTCCCTCAATTCCACCTCTTCATATCGCTAGTTCTACCATGGTCCCACAAGCTATGCCTATTTCTGACGAAAATATGGTTATCACTCAAGATCCTATTGGAACACCGCTTCTTCTTAGATCAAATCTTTCATCCCCCCCTGGGCATAATTCTTTGAATACCTCCATTGCTATTCCTGACCAGAATCCGTCCGGAGGGTCTAATATTTTTGTTTCTCCTGGGTATAATGTCGCTAGTCATTTTGTTCCTACACCTACCCAGGTTATCTATGGAGGGCCTTACATTCCTCCTCCACCTTCGCCTGGACGATATAATTGTCCTGGATCTAGTAGTTCCAATCAAGTTGGAGGCACCAATAATTTTGTCTCTTTTGGTTTTCAGATTCATGTTGGAGGTCAACCTCAAGTTGGGGGGAAACCTCAAGTTGGAGGCCATAACCTAGTTTATGGACAAAGCATACTTGGATTAAAATATCAACCTTGAAATATTCCTTTCCAAGGGAATCAATAACCGTCTGGGGGGCAACATCCTCAAGTTAATTCTTTTGTACCCCCTTATTTCAGACAATCATATCCAGGTTCTATGAATCCTACTCGGGGTCAAAATTTCCAGTCTAATGCTCCTTTCCAAGGGAGTTTACCTAATCAACCAAATCTTGTTGGTTATTCAACTCAAAATCCTCCACAACCGAATTTTTCAGGACTATTTAATTATCTACAGACTTCTTATGGTCCTACTAGTATACCTACGGGACTACATCCTCAAAAATATCAGTTTCCTCAAGTGAACAGAGAGTTTCCATTTCTTTCTACTTTGGATTTACCGGAGTTATCTAGGATTTTGAATGATACTATTTTTCATTCTCCTTATTGACATGTTATACCTGCCAAATTACCATCAAACATTTCTAAGTTTGACGGTTGATTGGGAGAAGACCCAAATAATCACGTCATGACTTTCCATCTTTGGTGTTCATCTAATTCATTGATGGATGACTCTATTAGAATATGAATTTTTGAACGAAATCTTACGGGTTCGGAAACCAAATGGTATATTGAGTTACCACAAGGATTATTTAATGACTTCAATACTTTTTCCATGTAATTCTTAATGCATTACCAATTGCCAATTCAATATGAGACAAAAACTGGAATTTTGAGCTCATTTAAACAATCCTCTTCTACTCACATTTTCGATCACATTCCTGAGTGGAGGAGGATAATATGTTTAATCAAAGTTTCCCTTCCTAATCAACTATTGGCGGAGTGGTTTACCAAATCGCTCATTGGTCCTATAGCCTGTGATGTTTCCATGGGTGGTGTTGTCACTGAAGAGCAGGTGATTAGTCGTGCTCAATATCTAGATCATGTTTATTCACAAACATGAACACTATATGACTTGATCCCTAATGCTCCTCATCCATATATGAATCCTACCCCAACACCTCCAGTAGCTTCTCACATTGTTGATGGTGTGATTGGCACGTTTCATGCTCAGACTCAGTCTAAAGGAGCTAGTAATGCCAATCTCAAGTCTACTACTTCTAATGTACAAATTACTCCTACTACAAATCCTTCCCCTGGTAAAACCTCTAAAGTTAATTCGGTTCAATCTACACCTACTAGTAAAAATCAAAATAAAAAGAAAGGGAAGGTTAGGAATAAGGAGGAAAAAAATAATAATCAACAATCTGAGAAACCCAAAACACATCTTGTTGATGACAAAGACAAGTGTAAACCTCGTTATCCTTACCTTATCTGTGGTGAGGATAATTATATGACACAACCCTCCTCAAACCGCAGGACAGAGGGTCATGTACACAGGATCTTTTCCCTTACACTGGCCCGGAGAGTTCTCAAAAATGGCTCCTCTATTTCCCTTTTGGGAAATCTGCACCCACAATTAACTTCGAGAAATTCCCCCTTGTACTTCGGAAGATCGGACTTCACACTTCCACAAATCCAGTGGTCAAGAGTCTTGTCTCTCAATCTCTGAAACCCGGAACAATCAATGCTTGACCCTTTCCCTTGCTAGTTTGGATTTCTCCCTATCACTATTTCGGGAGTTGTGATGTCAAGCAACTCGTCCCCTCGACTTTGGAAACCTGATTTATCGAAAGTATGATGTGCTCGCAAGGTTGACCTTTCAACGTCCTTCACTCCATCGGGACTTCGGACTTTGCGATTTCATGATTCCTGATGCAAAGGTTTCGGGACTTCTCCCCACGAAAACCCAAAATGGTCAACGAAATTGACTTCCTTGTCAAGAGTGTGACACCTGTCCACTTTGTTGTCTTCTATGGCCCACACAAGCTTCTCGTCCCTTCGGGGCTTTTCATTCATGATTTTGTGAGTCATATTACAAATATTATAGGACTTCAACCTACGAAACCCCGAAATAGAAATTCACTGCAAATCCAACGGCCCCTGTCGACTTGGATCTACGGTTTTGCCTCTCCTAAGCTTCAACCTTTGGGAATACTCGCTATCACTCCCCTACTCCTTCATGAGATATGATGTCTCATGGGACTTTGCAGATTCTCCATAGAGAATTCCGACCGTCCATCTCTTCCCTTGAGTACTTCTGCATGAACTAAACAAAGTGTCTCTCTCTGTGGAACTTGTCCTCCTGTGGTTTGATGTCGCCACGCCTTCCTTCAAGGTTTTAAGGTACTTGGCTTCTTGCCTTCTTTCGACCCCTTCAAAGGTTAAAATTCTTCTGATCTTTCCCATGATTTCGAGTCTTTCAGAAAACTCCTGCTCGCACTCCTTGCGACAGACCTTCAAACACTTCCAAGTGCTAAACTCCTTTCAACTCTGCGCACACCCTGTTGCAGTAGTCTCTCAATACTTCGCTCAGGTTCGCAACTCTGAGACTTTACTCGGCCTATGCACTCCTTGCATGGATCCTGTGTCCAACTGCACTTCTGAGGAAATGAGAACAAAAGCTATCTAGTCTGAGCTTTCAAAGACAAACCTCTGAACCCTTTGTCAATGCACTCCTTGTGGACAATTCAACTGCACTCCTTGCAGGAACTCTTACTCAGATAGAGAAACAATTGAAACTCATTTTCTTTACACTCTCTCTCTCTCTCACAGATTTCAGACATTCAACAAGAAATCATTCATACATAGAATAAAATCAATTGCATGACAGAAAGAGTAAAACATTCATGAGCATAACATTCTAAAATGCATACACAGAGAATAATTGAACACCATGAGTCTGAATCAAAGTCCTCTTGTATTAATTCAGAACTTTTGTACATGGAGTTCGGCTACATAGCTCTCTACTTCTTCTCTATGCTCTCACTAATTCTCTTCACTACTATGCTCTCAGTTGGCATAATCTCTTTTACTATACACAATGAGGGTGTCTATATCCCGTTTCCCTCCTTCCTTCTAAACTGTCTAATCTAGGAATTCAATTCTACCTACTTGCATTAACTATTAAAAATGCCTTCTACCTACTATGGACAAGAGCGGATCGCTCAAGGTCCTTTACATTTTACAAGTGTGCTCCTTTTTAATTATCTCATTTAAGATTGGCGCATTAACTTCAAGATAATTTCAAAATTTGCATTGGGCGCTTGTCCAACTATCTTTTGCTTCCGCGCTGGCTCGTTTGAGATGATCCTGCATCATTATACAAAATATTGTCCACGGCGTGCTGAGATTACTAAGTTTCTTGTAAGGGACCAAGACACCTCATACACACATTTTCTTGTCACAATCGTTTCCTTCTCAGCAACAGGCCTAATTGGTCATTCATGACCAGCCTTATCACTATACCATATCTTATGTACTTATGTGTACTAGTCACTCCAAGAAGAACGAAGTTGCAGTCGCAAATCAAGTCAAAGATTATTCTCCTTCCAAAAACAAAGTTGATGATTTACCACCTCCGTCGGTTCAAACTCCTCCACCAATTTCACCTCCAAACGATCCTCTCCATATCAAACGACCGGGCCTAGATACAGTTCTTCATCCTCCTCCCAAGGGAGTTGTTCAAAATTCCTCATTTAATCCTCACACACATGCTTCCCAAAACTACAATATTGTAGAAGACCTTGCAAAATAACCCTCTACGATGTCAGCTCTCGAAGTCCTTCAAAGTTGTCCTAATCAATGGAAGGTGTTGTTAAATGATATTGGTGGAATTGATCCTACCAATACCAACTTGATAATCTTTGACTTGGAATACCATATTCCAAGGCTTCCTCCTTAATTAGTGTTTCAGATACAAGTTGTTGTAGAAAATAAGAATATTTGTCGAACTGTTATTGACAAAGGAGCCTCGACTTGCATCATGTCCATCACTTGTTGGAAAGCTATTTTCTCTCTTTCCCTTACTGAATCGCACAATACTCTTAAGGATTTTAATGGTACAGGGTTTAAACCTTATGGTGTTCTTCCTTTGTTGTCTATTATGTTAGAAGGTAGGTTGGTTAATGCCAATGTTGAGGTCTTTGATGCACCTCTTGATTGCAACCTTCTACTTGGTCGTAGTTGGATCGATTCCATGCGCGTAGTTCTTTCTACTCTTTTATGCGTGTTACATTTCCCACACCAAGGAAAAGTCATTAATGTCAATCAATTGGCCTTATTTAATTATGATTTGTGTATTAGCAACATACCTTTCATTTCAAAAACACTTCCCAGTTATGATAATGTTGGCGTGGGTCTTTTAAAATATTCAACATTAATGGGTACATTTCCTATTCCACCACCCGATATTCCTCCTCCTTTTGTCGCCTTGATTAACATTATATCGACCTATGTTAGTGAAACCCCTGATTCTTATGACCCATGGATAGTTCCTAGCTCTAACAACTATCTTTGTTATGGCGACCAAATTCCATTAATTCTGGTAGAATCAACTCATCAAGCTATTCAATCGAAAAGTCCTTGTCCTTCTCTTCTGTGATACATCTCATGATCCATTTCATGTGATTTTTCTTACCGATGAGATGATCATGATATTCATGTCTATGGAAGATAATCCATGGGATGATGGGCATCATCATTCTATTCTCTTCCTGGAACCTGAGACCATATAGAGTTATCAATGGGTTTCAAATCCGTCTACCGTTGTTGTTATCTCCTCTATTCCTGAATCAACACACGATGTTTTGTATGAAGGGAACTTGGGTAATGTTTCATCTACCATCCCTCTTGACATATTGATTAAACATGGATTCATGGAAATTGTTCATATCAGTGCCTCATGTTCTACTGATGAGGATCGCACTTATAAATCCACTTTCCAAGAATTCCGTGAAGTATTTTCCTGGATTTATGAAGAAATGCTTGGTATTGATCATGATATTTTTCTTCATGAGATTATGATTTACTCGGATGGTAAACCCATTCGACAGAGACTTTTCCCAATGCATCCACAAAAAGCTTCTACTATTAAGCTTGAAGTTGAAAAACTTCTTCAAGATGGTTTTGCGTATCTTGTGGCTTTGACCGATTGGGTGTCCAATCTTGTTTCAGTTAACAAGAAACAAGGCACGATCCACCTTTGTGTAAATTATATGGATATAAACAAATATTGTCCCAAATACAATTATCTAACCCCTTTCGTTGACCAGATTGTTGACGACTGTTTCGGGAGTGAGATCTTCTCCTTGATGGACAGTTTCTCCAACTATAATCAAATCAATATTTTTCTTGCGGATCAACATAAGAGTGCTTTTATTTTCCCTTAGGGAACCTTTGCATACCAGAAACTACCTTTTGGTCTCAAAAATGTTGGTGTGACTTTTCAGCATGCTATGTCTTACACTTTTCATGACATTAAACACATCGTACAAAACTATCTAGACTATCTACTGGATCATTCTATGTGTTCACAAGATCACGCAACACATCTATGGGCTATTTTACTATGTTGTCATTATTATCACATACAATTGAATCCACACAAATATGTTTTTTATGTGGATTCTGGATGAATTCTTGGTTTTATAGTGTCTATACATAAGATTAGGGTAGACCCCTTGAAGGGTAAGGCTATTCTTAATTTACCTCCTCCTTCCACACTACACCAACTCCAAAGTTTGCAAGGGAAGGAATTTTTTTTACGTGGATTCATTCCCAACTACGCTGAATTAATGAAAGGATTTACTCAACTTCTTAAGAAAGGTTACGATTTTGCATGGGATGAAACTACCAACAAAACCTTTGAATATTTGAAACTCTCCTTAACTAGTACACCACTGTTGTTTCCACCTGATTATAGTCAAGATTATTTCATGTACTTAGTTGCTTCAGACTCTACCATTGCTATGGCTCTATTCCAAAAGGATGATTGACACGATGAACATGTTATATATTATTTGATTCGGAGTCTCATGACCACCGAAACCAAATATTTACATGTGGAGAAACTGGCCTTGGAAGTTGTTCAAGTTGTTCAACGTTTTTGTCACTACATCTTATTACACAAAACCACAGTCATTTTTGGTTGCAACCCCATGAAACACATCCTTACTTGACAATTGTTGGTGGAAAAGTACTCTAAATGGATACTTGTTCTCCAAGAGTTTGATTTGGAGTTTGAACACTCCAAGTCAAAGAAGTCTTTGGTTTTTGCCGAATTGATATGTGACCTTCCCTCTACTGAAATAGAAACTATGGCAGAGGATTCCTTACCTGATGAATCTCTCTTTATGATCAGTTCTGACGACGTATGGTATGGATATATTATCATTTATCTCCAGAATAAAACTTTATGGCTTGATATTTCTAGTACAGATCATCATCAAATTCAGTATCAATCTCGTTAATACATTATCCTTCGTGATACCCTTTACTGTCATGGTACTGATTCCATATTTCGATGATGTCTCACCTATGATGAAGCTGAGAAAGATTTGAATGAATATCACTCTGGAGCAAGTGGTGATCATATGTCTAGGTATGCCACTGCCTAAAATATCAATCATTCATTGTTTAAGGATTGCATTACTACCATCCATAAATGCCACGCTTGTCAAACCTACAAGAATGAGATATGATCTCACCCTGCTCCTCCTCACCTTGTAGTTCCTATTGGTCCATTCACTAAATGGGGCATTGAATTCATGACATGTAACCCTCACTTAGTCGAGGGGCATGGATACATTATCATAGCTGTGGATTATTTCACTAAGTGGGCTGAGGCATTGCCTATATTTGATAATACCAGGAAAATTGTAGCATTATTCATATTCAATCATATCATTACTAGATTTGGTGTCCCTCAAGCCATCGTCACCAATAATAGTATTCATTTTCACAATTTCATGATGTATGAACTTACCGAAAAGTTTGGTCTTTGACATGAAAACTCAAGCCCCTATTATCTACGGGTCAATGGCCAGGTTGAAGCAATCAACAAAGTTCTCACTACTATGCTTCAACAGATGGTAGGGATTCACAAGTCAAGTTGGCACACGATCTTCTTCTCAACATTGTGGTCCTATCGGACATCCATTAACTCTACCAAGGTATTCACACCTTTCCAATTAGTATATGGTATTGAAGCTATTTTGTCGATTGAATGTGAAATCCCATATTTGAAACTAGTTGTCAAACTTTTTCCTAACACCTCAGTTGAAGAGGAACGTCTTTTGTATTTGATGAAATTAGACGAGACCTGCCATGATGTTGCCTTAATCATTGAAACTCAGAAAAAAAATGTCAAATCTCAATATGACAAGCATGTCAATCCACATGTATTTTCTCAAGCTGATCTAGTTCTCCTTTACGAACAAGATCGTGATTTACTAGGGGTCCGTAAATTCGAGCCCATGTGGCAGGGTCCTTATATTGTGAAACGAGTGTTAGAGAAAGGGGATTTTGAGCTGGTAGATTATGATGGAATTCCTTTGAGTGAACCCACAAATGGGCTTTACTTGAAGAAGTACTATGCGTAAATAATTTTCTGCATGAGTGTTGTGTATTTTTAGTGTATCATACTCTTGTGTGCTTTTTCATTTTTGGTTTTGAATTTTGGCTTCTTACCTTGCATTGTGCTTGGTTTCTAGATGTCGGTGTCTTTTCTACCCTATATCAGATTCACTGATGGCGCTAGTCGCAGTACTCAAAACTTAGCATTTGTTGCTTGGGCAATCTGTGCACCTACAAATGAATTGACTAGTCTACATGGTGTTTGCCTTGGTCGTGCAACTAATAATATCGTGGAATATAGTGCATTTATTGAGTTATTAACTGACATCGTTTCACTTGGAATCCATCATCTTATTGTATGAATTGATTGACAGTTAGTGGTACTATAATTGAGGAACATTTATTCCCTCTAAAGTCCTACTTTGTTAAGGGCACATTTACAAATTCGCCTCTTGGAACGGCATTTTGATTACATTGAATATCAACACATTACAAGATGTCTAAATACATTGACAGATGGATTGAACAATTATGTGTTAGACAAACATTTGATACATTTATAAATCCAATCACACTTTTTACAAAAACAAGTAAGACGGTAGAAACTTTATATTTATAACGTTAAAATTTTACAAAAACATGTTTTGTCCGAAGACCAAAATATAAAAAATGTGAAGCTCATGGATTCATGTAAAAAAAGCATCAAGGATGTTGTTGGATGTAACAAGTGACTTCTTGTGCTACTCTATGGAGAAGTCGACCGATAGATGCAGATATGCCCACTGTGTGGCGTTGATAGTGCGTAGGAAGCTCATCCACCGTGGCATCAGGGACATGCATGCTTAGTCCCTCCAGGTTTTGTTCTATAGCCTCAAGATCTATGGAAACCACACCTGCTAAAACAACTCTCTCTTCGCACCTCTAGATGAGAGATGATCCTGGTGCACAATAACACTCCACATCTGCATTTTTGAGAGAACTCGATTAGTCATCGGATAAATAACACAAAAAACTATTTATATAATTAAAAAATAAAAAACATTATATAAACAAAATTTCCTTCTTACCTATGTCCCCCCACTGGGATCCATCATGAAGGTTTAGATCTGGATCCCCATGAAAATATACCTTGACATATGCATAATATTCCACCATGAGTAGTTGATTCCTCATCCATTGGAAGAGGACATCGTCATAGTTGATGATGGGAACATCACCATGTCGAGCCATAAGATCCACCCACCTCTTCATCTGTGGATCCTATGGAGTGGGTATACCCCAATCCACCTACAAACGTAGGATAAGAACCCTCTCTAGAAAGAAGTACACCACCCATATCCAAATTTCTTCAACTGACCATTTCGGCACTTCGTAAGTTGTTTTTTCATGCTTTTCAGGACCAACCTCACACCAGTTGAAGACTTTGGGTTCCATGCACTCTATCGCATATTGAAAATGGCTCTGAAAATCCATATGGGGAGCTACACTCCATACCATGTGAGTAATAGTGTAAATTATAGTCTATAATGGTAGATCCCAGACATCTCTGATGGCTACCTTGCCACTTTGGTTTTTAGTACATGACACATAATGGTCGCGAATGTAGTAATTCATAGGTTCACCTCCACCCCTCCTGCCTATCAGCGATACCCATGAACCACAATGAGACAGACATGTTAGGAAGTAGATATCCTCTATATCTATTTTGAGTGTGTGGTCACCCACGCGAAATGTCTGTTAGTTGACATCCCACATGTGAACCAAATACTCTAGCAGCCTCAACTGGGCTCTCATGCCCTGAATCTTGAAAAAATTTAGTAACCCACATTACCTTAGAGACATAACTATCCCTGATTCATTCCCAGTGAAATAATCCTCTTCTTCATTCTCTTGCTCACGCCACTCAAGCATCTTGACCAAGGAACAATAAAATAATATTAGAAACATAAAAATTATTTCCTAGGGGGTTTCCTAGTTGGGTTTATCTTTTTAAATTTTTGGTTGCGGTCATCGGAGGGATGCACATTGATGCAGACCAACGTCGTTGAACCATGCCTATAGGGTCACCTGCGACGATCCAAGATCATCACAGTTCATGATATAGGGCACTTGCGATGAACTCAACGCGCAGGTAGCCCCAAAAAATTGACCCAACACACCAATTTAACCAATGAAAACAAATTTTGAAAAATTGAAAAGATGAAGGAGAAGAAGATTACATGTTTGATGGAGACAGTTAGCAAAATGATCCACCACATGCTCTTCAACCGACATTTGAAATTCGGGGAGGAGGTCTTTGGAGCACTATTTCGGTAAATTTGCAAATGAAATGATAAAATGGTGTTTAAGGCCTATTTTATTGTTTTTTACCACTTTTTATTTGCAAAATTATGTTATTTTTAGATTTTATCCATGCCCTAAGGTCTTAACAACTTGGCAAACTACTGAATTTTTCAAATTAAAATGTCTAGAGAGGAGACGTTGGAACTAGGTTCCAACCCTTTTTGATTTGTTTTTTCATATTGTTCTTATGTATAGATCCTTTTAGGGTTTTTTAGGAAAAAATACGAGTAGAGTCTTAATTATTTCTAATTCTCATGAAACCATGAGAATGTAATCGAGTAGACTTTTGTCGTTTTTTTGAACTCACATTGCTAATATGAAAAATGAAAAATGATGGAGTATCCTTTAATCTCTTTTCAAGCTCCCTAAACAGGAAAAGATGGCCGAGTGACCTTATTCTTTTCATGCTCCTAAAATTATTTGAAGAAAATGTCTGATGAGAGGTAGGTTATATATTTTTTGGTTTCGTCATACTAACTTATGAAAAATGACCTAATGGAGTTCTCTTTAAGTGCTTTTTAGACTCTCTAAAATTAAAAGACTCCTGGGTTTTCTTTCTTTGGAGTCATTAAACAAACATCAAAAGACCCATATGGGATTGAACCACTCCTTCTTATGGTTCGTTAAACATACTCCGAGGGACTCATCTGAAGGATGAGCTTACATCTATAAGAATATGTTATCCTCCTCAATCTTGCATAAAAATAAAGAGGTACTCGCCAAAAATGGCGGGGGGAGTTGAGAAAGAAATGTGTCTCTGTATTTGTGTTAGTGGCAATAATAGTCTCTCTTGAACATGACACTTCCCTTCATCATTGTATTTGGGTTGGGAAATCCATTTTCCTCTCATTTGACCATCCACAAGTTCATATGTTTGGTCCTCCTTGAGTCAATGCTGCCAATACAACTATCGTGTCATTCATATGTTCAAGAGAAGTTCAACTTAATCAATCCTTCTATCGAGTCAGCCTTCTGCAGTTATAAATTCTCTACCACATTAACCTTCCTTAAGTCAGTTTTGAATCACTTCATACCCTGATCTACTTCAAACCTATTACATATTTCATGTTATTGATGGGGGATACATCAAGTCCCTCCTATGACAAGTCTTTTCCTATCGACTTCAACTCATTATCCGGGAACAAGACCTAGAAATCATTTAGTATCTTAGAGCCTGCATGCCTCAATGGCAGGATTCTTCACTTTCAATAGTGGGTTCACATCATTGACCCTTGATTGGAAGATTACATCGAACGTTCAACTTCGACTCATTTATTCGCATTCGTTGGATTGTACAAGGTTACCTTGGGAGTCATTGACATAAATGGTGATTTCCCTCACACTTGTTAATGGTTTTCATTAATGACCAGTAATCAAGTGGTTTCTACCATGTTTGACTTCGAAACCTGTAATCACATGGCTAGATTCACACTTAGAGACAATAGAAATGAAGACCCTGGATCTCATCATTTTGGTCGAGGTTGTGATGGAGTATTCATAAGTTTGTATTGACACATAGATCCACTGTGTATGTCTCGTGGCTATGTCCAAATTTTAATTCTGTTAGAGCATAGATCCACAGTGTATTCCTGGTGGCTATGTTGAATCATGATGAGATGGATCCACGGTGTATGTTTAGTGGCCATGAATCACTTGACACTTGCAATTAGAGTCACTTGTAGTTTGAGAATGGGAATGCCTACCTCATAAAATGGTATATTATTATGAATATGCTTGATTGTTTGCAGGTTCTCGATCGATGCGCTCCTTGTTTTTGACACACACATTCTACAAAGTATTTCAGCTATCACGAGTTCCATATTCATACTTTGGGGGGCATTCGGTTACACATTATTTTTGTCACTTCAGTGATCAACTGTCAACATGTGTTCATGTTCCCTGAAAATATTAAAAGAGACTTTCTCCATGGGAAAAGTGGTTTTCTTTCCTCTTTCAAAAACCATAACAAGAAAGGTCGTTGCACACTGCTATATGCATGGAGTGCGACGATTCTTGATCATCGCACTCTTCCCTAAAACTAGACTTCAATGTCGTCACATGCTTCTTGTGCATAGAGTGGGACGATGCTTAATGCATAGGAAAATTCAAAATTCATGAATGTTCTAGAAGGGAATCTTCTAGAAGATGAGGTGGCCTCCGATCAATTTGGATCTTACTCACTTCTCTGATTTAGTGGGATCATTCTAATATCCTCATCCATCTCTCTTTCACAATATATAAAGAGGGATCTTTCATGGAAAAGGAAAAGGTTGAACAGGCTAAGATTTATATGGATATTTCTACTTCAGATTATGCTTGAGAGCTTTGCTTTAGTTCTTCAAGCCAGATTGTGGATCTTCTTCATTCAAGGCATTGGAGAAAAGGTGTGTGTGTTGAAGCAAAGATCCATTGAAAGGGGACCTTACAATATCAAGGCATGGGTTTTATTCTTCACTTTCCATTTAATTTAATACAACAATAAATTTCTTCCCTATAAAATCATCTCGTCTTCTATTGTATAATTCCTTAATCTTATACATAGGCTTCATTAGAATATATATATCTTTTTTTTCCCTCTTTGTTGGTTTGTGATTATTAGACAATTTTACCATTCTGCAAACTCAAAGAAGGAGATACAAGGATGGCACTAGAGAGGATCAAGAATGGTTTAAAAGGTATGTCACTTATACCTAACTAGACTAGTTTATATGACAATGAATTTTAAGGTGAAGTATGTATTTTGTTTTGTTTTGTTCTAGTTTCCTATGGAAGTTAGGGAGATTTGTTTGTGTCCACACTTACCGATTAGTCCGATAACAAGTTACCAATTTTTCCTCCCGAAAGAGATTTGGAGTTTACAATAGACTTGAAGCTTGGAGCTAAATCGATAACGAGAACACCATATCAAATGTTAACACCCAAATTATAGGAATTGAATATGCAATTAAAGGAATTGTTGGACTTGGGACTTATACGTCCAAGCGTATCATCGTGGAGTGCGCCAATTATTTTTGTGAGAAAGAAGGATGGATCATGGATATTTTGTATTGACTATTGTCAATTGAACAAAGAGATGATCAAAATCCAATATATGTTGCCAAGAATAGATGGTTTGTTTAACCAGATGAAGGAAGAAATAATGTTTTCAAAGAATGATCTGAGATTGGGATATCATCAATTACATATTAAGGAAGAAGATATCCATAAGACCACATTTAAGATGAGATTTAAACACTATGAGTTTACATTTTTACCATTCGGTTTGACAAATGCCCCGGGGGTATTCACGAGTTTGATGAATTGGGTGTTTCATGAATACTTGAAAAAGTTTGTTCAAGTATTTATTAATGACATACTGATTTATTCTCGGATGAAAGAAGATCATAACGAACACTTAATATTGGTCCTACAGTGTCTACGAGAAAGAAAATTTTATGGGAATCTATGAAAATGTTCCTTTTACCAATCAATGATTCATTACTTGGAACATATAATATCTGGTGAAGGTATTGTTGTGCATCCAATGAAAGTAGAGGCCATTATGGAATGGCCAACACCAAAATATGTACAAGAAGTACATAGCTTTATGGGTTTAGCAGGATATTACCGATGATTCGTTGAAGTTTTTTCAAAAATAGCAAATCCGATAACAAAATCGTAAAAGGAAAACAAGAACTTTGTTTGGACAAAGAAATGTGTGGAATCATTTCAAAATATTAAAGATTTTTGGATGATATCACCAATACTAAAATTCCCTGACATGGACAAGAAATTATTGGTATGAATGAATACATCTACGGAAGGCTTAGGCGGAGTTTTTGTGCAATACGGTCGAGTGATCGCTTATATTTCAAGGAAATTGAGAAAACATGAGGAGAACTACACAATCCATGACCTAGAGTTATTAGCAATTGTATATTCCTTTAGAGTTTGGAGACATTATCTAAGTGGACAAAAATTCAAATTAAAAATAGATCATTGTGGATTGCAACATATATTTACTCAGAGTGACTTGAATGCACAACATATGTGTTGGTCATAATTACTTAGCAAATACGAATTTGATATTTATTACATTAAAGGAGTGGTGAACATAGTGGAAGATGTGTTGATTCGGAGACCACACATATTCTCAGTAATACCTCTTAAGATGAATATTAAAGAAAATATTCTAGCCTTACAGATTGACGATGATTGGTACAAGGATGTTAAGAATAGTATTGGAAAAGATGCCATGATAATATCGAAGTATGAAGTTTATTCATTAGACAACGATGGATTGTTGATATTTAACAACATAATTTACATAACGCCTAACGAATAATTAAGAAGTTTTATCTTGCGTGAAGCGCATCGAGCAGTGTACATGGCTCATCCGGGTGTCACAAAGATGAAGGAAAACCTTAAGTCTTTATTCTTTTGGAAGGGAATGAAAACATACATAGTTAGTTACATGGTGAGATGTTTATAATGTCAGCAAGTGAATGTTGAACATTGACATACAATAGGATTACTAAAACCACTCTCTATTCCAGAATCAAAATGGGAGGTCATTTCAATGGACTTTATCATTGGATTGACACAGATGACAAGGAGGCATAATTCAATTTTTTTGTTATTTGACACTCTGATGAAGAGTGCACATTTTATTCCAATATGTACAACGTATTAGGTGTTAGACATAGCTATAGTATCCATAATCGATATTGTGCGATTACAGGTGTACCAAGAAGGATCATATATGATCGAGGATCAGTGTTTACTGGAAGGTTTTGGAAAAAATTCCAAGAGGCCTTGGGAACGTAACTGAATTTCAATATAGAGTATCACCCTAAGGAAGTCGAAAAAATAGAGAGAACGAACCATATTTTGGGGGATATGTTGCGTGTGTATGTAATGGAACAACAAAAGCATTGGGAATAGTTCTTTTCATTGGTATAGTTTTCATACAATAGCAATTACCAGAGTACAATTAATATGGCACCATTTGAATTTATTTACGGGAGACTATGTCAGATGTTGTTGAGTTGGGATTGAATTGAGGATAGGGTCCTGGTAGGACCAGAAGTGATTCAACAAATTGAAGAACAGATGCAATCGATAAGATAGAGGATTAAAGAAGTGCAGGATCGACATAAGAGTTATGTTGATGCGCATCACGTTGACCGCAGTTATGAAGTTGGATATAGAGTTTTGTTACGGGTAAAACCGCACAAGAGTTCGATCAATTTTGGGAAAGGTGCTAAAATATCTCCTAGGTTTATGGGACCTTTTGAGATTATGGAAAAGAAGAGACTGGTGGCTTATCGACTAGTCTTGGTTGATTCTTTGAGCCATATGCATGATGTATTTCATGTATCTATTTTATGACATTATGCAAGCGACCTGTCACATGTTATTGACATGATTTATTTGCAGGTGTCGGATGATTGATGTAGTTAGGGAGTGGATTGTATTTATTCAAGTATTTTATTTTACGCACATATGATTTATGATTGATTTTAGTATGATTTATGTATATGGATTATTGACATTGTTTTTTATAGTGGATGCAAGCTTGACGATGCTTTCCAATCTGACTCACATAAGGAGTAAAGGGGCCATACATAGAAACCAAACATTGAGGGAGAGGTGTGTCAACGTTCCTGTCATAGCCTACTAGCACTCCCTCCATGGCCCGAATGGTAGGTTAATGATTACCTAGTTTGAGAGGTCCACGATGTTGTAAGGGTGGACTGAGATAGTCACTCATGAAGATTTCTAAGGACCAAGCAATAAGGCAGATTCATTATTCCTTAGAATCCCTTAATCTTTCACAAGGTCGACCGAATGGACTGTTGACTCCAAAGGGTCGGACAAAATTACAAAACCAGTCAAAGGTGAGTGGTACCCTTGGAGCACAAAGATGCATTTTGAAGGGCACTTCACATAATTAAAAACTTGAGTCAATAAATATAGGTGGCCTAGAAAACATTAAAGTGATTAGTGATATGAAAATAGGGGGCTGACTTATTTTTCTATGCAAGCACCCTCTACTCCATTAAAATAAACTTCAGGACCTTGCTCAATGCCTTAGCTGTGCAAGAGAAATTATGTGTCAAGTTTATGCATCTTTTAGGTGTTTATGTGTAAGGTTTTAAAAAGGTTAAATGTGTTGTTTAAATAATACAACAACAACATAAACTGCAACAAATAATAAACAGAAAAAACTCACAACAATGACAAAATGATAAAGGAGTTCACCCCCAAATGGGCTACATCTCCTTGAGCCTCCATCAATGGACTAAGCTCTCTGGGATTAGTTTGTCAAAGATTCTTTTACAAGCTTCTTCTCAAATCCAATGGATTTAATGACTGTACCATTGGGTTAAGAATACATAAAAACCCCCAAAATAACTAATAAAACTCTAAAAACGGACCATGGCTCATTCTGGCATGACCTCTTTTACATGTGGCCTTGATTTTCTTGAGCTTCCTTGTGGAAACAACACTTGTCAAAGTCCTCAAATTCCTCTAAAACCTATCCCAATGTGTTCAGATCATAACAACTAGTCAAAAATGACTATTCAGTCATAGAAAATAGACTTGGGATCATCTGAGCATGACCTCAATCAATGGTGGCCCTAAGCTCCCTAGAACTCCCTGAAACTTCAATGGTGTAAAAACTACAATAGAAGTCTCCAAATTCCTTTGAAAATTGTGCCAATGGATTCAAAACATCCAAAAACCCCTAGCTGGGGTTTTTCAGCACCTCATTTGACCAAAAAATGAAGAAGATAAGCCTCCTCCCATTTTCCTCCTTCAAGCTTGTTGTCTCTGGTTCTCCAAATTGCACCTCCTGTGTGAGTAACCTGGCTTCTGGGAATTTCCCATGCCTAAACCCATCACATGCACGCATGCCCACAAAATGTGCCAAATTTTCTCACCATTATCAAACTAAGCCACCGAATCATGGAGGTGTTGGGCGCATGGGGGCCACGTGGCCATGTCCCACCGTGAAAATAGGCCCTTGTTTTGCAAGATTAACCATGGGCTTGACAAGTGTCCAGGCGCATGTGGTTGTGCTATGTATCGGGCACATGGTTGTGGCCGTTTAAAACTCCCATGTGAATATATTTGAAGTGGTCATATAACAATGTGTATACGACCGGGGGCTAGGGCTAAGCCCTAGCCCGGACCTCGCACCAACACACAAAACATTACAATTTAAATATATGTTAACACATATACAAATCAAGTAATAACCCGTGGGCTAGTGGTAGCCCACACTCTGGGAAGGCACTCCATCACATGGGGAGGTCTAGGGTTTGATCCCCATGGACTCCATAAATTTTTAAACACCAAAAACATGGTGCCACGTGGCAGCCCATGTCTGGGCCACGTGGCACCACTCCATTGGTCAATAAAATTCCAACAATATGCCACGTGTCGAAATCCCATTCATCCATGTGTCTTCCAAAACTTCCAACTCAAAATATTGCCACGTTAGCCTCATGCCACGTCACTTTCCATGTGTGAGTTGTACCCTACCATGTCAGCATGTACAGACTGTACGGACTGTACAGTCAGCAAAGTTTTTTCCCTGTTTGGAAAATCGAATAGAATGTGATATCTCACTCATATGATGTATGTTTGACCTCATTCAAAGTGCGTTGGGTTTGTGAGGAGGAGGCCTATGCTCCTGTTTGTTTTGAAGTGATTCCGAACACTTTGATTTTTGGGCTAAATTTTGACCCCTGGTCCAGATTCTGATCAATTAGACCTTGTTAGAATAAAATAATGAATTAAACAATAAATTATTAATTATAATCCTAAGTCTAAGACTAATCCGAAGTCTAAGTTTAATTAAGGGACTAATTAAAAATATTAAATAAATTAAAAGAATTGAGATAAATCAAATTCTAGGAAAAATTGAGTAAAATCTAAAGATTGGATAAAATGCACTTGTGTGCATGAAATTAATAAATTGGATTTTTAAAATAGAAGAAATAATAATAAGAGAGAATAGGTGTACACATAGAATGGTATCTAGAGTCAATCTACCACTAGTCTAACTATAAGAAGGCTCATAATCCAACTCTAACTAAGATCTGGTTAGGAGACACTCATTAAATGAGAATTTGGGGAATAAAGGGACACCTTAGAGAGAAAATAAGAACTTATTGGGGAATGTGAGAGAAATTGACTTTTTAAACAAAATAAAAATGATAATTACTTGTGCAACTTAGGGAGAGTGTGACTAGTGTGTGGATGAATAATCTTATTTAAATTAATTAAAAAGATAATTAATTGTGCATGAGGACATGTGTCAATGGGGATTTTTCTATAAAACAAAAGAGGTAGAAGAGTGGCGAACTCACTTTTTTTGTACTTTTATGCTATCAAATTTCTGACTATTTTTTTGTTGTGAGAGGTGGGACTGGAAGCTTGTGACAAGAGTGAAATATCTTGCTTGCAAGGAAATCTTGGAATCTATTGTGTTCTGGTTTTTTTGCTTGGCCCCTTTGCAACTCAGGGGGCCAAGGGGGAATAACAGTGCCCTAGCATTGGATAGGAGATACCAGTGAAGTTCTTGGATTAGCAGGTGAAGGAAGGAGAATGTAGTGCAACAATACGTGAAAGTTCAACCTAAATTGAAAACCATTGCTTGGTTATGGTATTTATTCGGTTATCTAAGCATTTCATGGCTTTTGGATAAATTGTAGTAATTTCAAATGGTAGGTAAAAGATTGCTTGAGTCTGAACAATATTGGGACTATTGTAAAATGAATTATAATTGATTCTATTCAAATGTTTTATTAATGGCTATTGGTATAGAATATTGTGCGAAATTTCAGATATTTTTAGTATTTGAATCGAAATTTATCTATGAAATAACTAATCGATATGTCTATTTGTATGTGAAATCATTGTGATGGATTTTCGTTTTCTTAAGCGTGATTGTTGTTGATTGGTAGGCCAAATTCCATAGTTACTGTTACTTGTTATTGAAATGAAATTTCGGATTGTTTTAGTAATTATTTTAACCTCTTGAATGAATCATATGTATTTAAGCGCTAGGATAAAATATTATGAGAACAAAATCATGCTTACCTTGGGAAAAGATTTTTCTTAATTTATTGAGTTGTAAAGATGTGTAACACTGTAATTTCTATCCATTTTTTTTCTAGTCAACTGTCTAAGCATGTAAAATCTTGGACTTTCAGACTCACAAAGTTAGGCGAGATAGAGTTTTTTTTTATAGTCTTTCGGGATTCACGCTTTTAGACGGTTAGAATCTCAATTGCTTACCCATGTAGAATCATGCATCTAGATTCTCACTATGCAAAAGTTAGTTTAATGCATCAACAGATCCAACTGAAAGTTACCTTCTCACCCTTACCTTGGTTGTCTACTCGTAGGGTTCCAGGGTTGAATGAGAAATAAATGACCTTCTCTCAAAATGGGTCTACAATACCGAGGATATTTCGGCGCCCATGCTAGTCTTTTAAAAAAAAAAATTGATGGTAAGGAATGATCAAAATATTCCTAAGATATTTTGTAAATTTCATTTTGATGAGCAGGCGTGTTAGTGAGATTGTTGACAAAGTGATTTTCCTTGAATAGTGGCAGTGTTTAATTTAGTAACTGACAAAGAACTAGATTCTTGTGATGAGTTTCTGCAAAAGTAATTGCAGGACAAATATTTTTCCCTTGGCGCATACTTAATATTTGGGTGGGAGAATAAACTTTGTTACACTTGAAAACCTTCCTCCTATACACCTCCACTTGTTGAGATACGGGAAATTCTTACCTTCTTAGAGATCGAAAAGATATTTTACCTCCAGCTATGTAATATATGTATTACATAAAATTTAAACACTATTATCTTGTTGACTGAACTCTCTAAACCACTACTCTCTAACATTTGATGAGAAAAATTTTCTCTTTATTTTTGTCCTTGTTCATACGCAATCTCCTTTCCCTTAATTAACTAATCTAGGATTTCTAATAAGGTCAGGTACCAGGTCAGGTACCACTAATTTTTATTTTTAAGTCACTCATCGAGATGATTATTTCGCTTAGAATGAACGAGAATATATTTTCTTCAAATGTCATTCTATTCAAGAGTTAAACAGACTTCCCTCATGATTTAGGAACCTTTAGGAACCTTCACCTGGAGGATCTAATCATCATGGCCCTAGTAGTTCCAATCAAGTTAGAGGCACCAATCATTTTGTCACTTCTGGTTTTCAGATTCATGTTGGAGGTCAACCTCAAGTTGGAGGCCATAACCCAGTTTATGGACAAAGTATACCTGGATTAAAATCTCAACCTTGAAATCTTCCTTTCCAAGGTAATCAACAACCATCTGGGGGGAAACATCCTCAAGTTAATTCTTTTGTACCTCCTAATTTCAAACAACTGTATACAGGTTCTATGAATCCTACTTGGGGTCAAAATTTTCAGTCTATTGCTCCTTTCCAAGGGTGTTTAACTAATCAACCAACTCATGTTGGTTATTCGACTCAAAATCCTCCACAATTGAATTTTTCAAGACTATATAACTATCTATAGACTTCTTATGGTCCTACTGGTATACCTACGGGACTACCTCCTCAAAATTACCAGTTTCCTTAAGTGAACAGACAGTTTCCATTTCTTGCTACTTTGGATTTACCAGATTTATCTAGGATTTTGAATGATCCTATTTTTCGTTCTCCTCATTGGCCTGTCATACCTGCCAAATTACCATCAAACGTTCCTATGTTTGATGGTTGATTGGGTGAAGACCCAAATAATCACGTCATGACTTTCCATCTTTGGTGTTCATCTAATTCATTGATGGATGACTCCATTAGATTATGAATTTTCCAATGAACTCTTACGGGTTCAGAAACCAAATGGTATATCGAGTTACCATGAGGATTATTTAATGACTTCAATACTTTTTCCATGGAATTCTTAACGCAATACCAATTGCAAATTCGATATGAAACAAGAATTGAAATTTTGAGTTCATTTAAACAATCTTCTTCTACTCACATTTCTGATCACATTCATGAGTGGAGGAGGAGAAGACGCTTAATCAAAGTTCCCCTTCCTGATCAACTATTGGCTGAGTGGTTTACCAAATCGCTCATTGGTACTATAGCCTGTGATGTTTCCATGGGTGGTGTCGTCACTGAAGAGAAGGTGATTAGTCATGCTCAATATCTGGATCTTGTTTATTCACAAGCAGGCACACTATATGACTTGATCCCTGATGCTCCTCGTCCATCTACGAATCCTACCCCAACACCTCATGTAGTTTCTCACGTTGTTGATAGTGTGATTGTCAATTTTCATGCTCAGACTCAGTCTCAACAAGATATTCATGCCAATCTCAAGTCTACTACTTATAATGTACAAAATACTCCTAATCCAACTCCTTCCCCTTGTAAAACCTCTAAAGTTAATTTGGTTCAATCTACACCTATCAGTAAAAATCAAAATAAAAAGAAAGGGAAGAGTAGGAATAAGGAGGAAAAAAATAATAATCAACAATATGAGAAACCCAAAACACATCCTACTGATGACAAAGATAAGCGTAAACCTCATTATCCTTTCCTTATCTGTGGTGAGGATCATTATACAAAATATTGTCCACGACGTGATGAGGTTACTAAGTTCCTACAAGGGACTGAGACACCTCTTACATCCATTGTCTTGTCACAACCATTTCCTTCTCAGTAGAAGGCCCAATTGGTCATACATAACCAACCTTCTCCCTCTACCACATTCAAGAAGAACGAAGTTGGATTCGCAACTCAAGCCAAAGATTATTCTCCTTCGAAAGAGAAAGTTGATGATTTACCACCTCTGTTGGTTCAACCTCCTCCACCAACTTCACCTCCAAACTATCCTCTTCATATCGAACGAACGGGCCTAGATACAGTTCTTCATCCTCCTCCCAAGGGAATTGTTTGAAATTCCTCATTTAATCCTCATGCACGTGCTTCCCAAAACTACAGTATTGTAGAAGACCTTGTGCAAGCACCCTCTGCAATGTCGGCTCTCGAATTCCTTCAAAGTTGTCCTACTCAACGAAAGGGATTTTTAAAGGATATTGGTGGAATTGATCCTACCAATACTAATTTGATAATATTTGATTTGGAAGATCATATTCCAAGGCTTCCTCCTCAATTAGCATTTTAGATACAAGTTGTTGTGGAAAATAAGAATATTTGTCAAACTGTTATTGACGAAGGATCCTCGACTTGCATCATTTCCATCACTTGTTGGAAAACTATTCGCTCTCTTGCCCTTACCGAGTTGCACAATACTCTTAAGGATTTTAATGGTATAGGTTTTAAACCTTATGGTGTTCTTCTTTCATTGTTTATTATGTTAGAAGGTAAGTCAGTTAATGTTAAGGTTGAAGTCTTGGATGCACCTCTTGATAACCCTCTACTTGGATGTAGCTGGATTGATTCCATGCGCGTAGTTATTTCTACTCGTTTCTGTGTGTTATGTTTCCCACACCAAGGAAAAAACATTACTGTCGATAAAATAGACTTCTTTAATTCTAATTCACATATTAGCAACACACCTTTCATTTCGAAAATACCTCCCGGTTATGAGAATGTCAGCGTGGGTCTCTTAAAATATTCAACATTAATGGGTACATTTCCTATTCCACCACCCAATATTCCTCCTCTTTTTTTTGCCTCGATTAACATGATATCAACCTCTATTAGTGAAACCCCTAAGTATTATGACCCATGGATAGTTCTTATCTCTAATGCATGTCTCTGTTATGACAACTAAATGCCATTAAGTTTGGTAGAATCAACTTATCAAGCTATTCAATCGGAAATTCCTTCTCCTCCTCCTCTCTGTGATACATCTCTTGATCTATTTCACGTGATTTTTCCTACTGATGAGATGATCATTACAATCATGTATATGGAAGATAATCCATGGGACGATGGGAATCATTATTTTATTCTCTTCCTAGAACTTGAGACCGTAGAGAGTTATCAACGAGTTTCGAACATGTCTACCATTGTTGTTATTTCCTCTGTTCCTGAATCAACACACGATGTTTTGTATGAAGGGAACTTGGGTAATATTTTACCTACCATCCCTCCTGACATTTTGATTAAACCTGGAGTCATGGAAAATGTTCATATCGGTGCTTCATGTTCTACTAATGAGGTTTGTACTTATAAATCCCTTTTCCAAGAATTATGTGACGTTTTTTGCTGGAGTTATGAAGAAATGCCTGGTATTGATCTTAATATTGTTGTGCATGAGATTAAGACTTACTCGGATGGTAAAACCATTCAACAGATACATCTCCCAATGCATCCACATAAATATTCTACTATTAATCTTGAAGTTGAAAAACTTCTTAAAGCTGGTTTTGTGTATCCTATGGCTTTGACCAATTGGGTGTCCAATCTTGTCCCGGTTAAGAAGAAACAAGGCACGATCTACATTTGTGTAAATTATAGGGATATAAACAAAGCTTGTCCCAAAGACAATTATCCAACCTCTTTCATTGACCATATTATTGACGACTGTTCTAGGAGTGAGATATTCTCCTTGATGGACGGTTTCTCTGGCTATAATCAAATCAATATTTTTCTTGTGGATCAACATAAGACTACTTTTATTTTCCCTTGGGGAACCTTCGCATACCGAAAACTACCTTCGGTCTAAAAAATGCTGGTGCAACTTTTCAGCGTGCTATTTCTTATGCTTTTCATGAAATTAAGCACATTGTACAACCCTATCTAGATGATCTACCAGATCATTCTATGCATTCACAAGATCACACTGTCATTATTATCGCATATGATTGAATCCACACAAACATGTTTTTTGTGTGGATTCCAGACGACTTCTTGGTTTTATCGTGTCTATACATGGGATTAGGGTAGACCCCTTAAAGGTTAAGGCTATTCTTAATTTACCTGCTCCTTCCACACTATGCCAACTCCAAAGTTTACAAGGGAAGGAAAACTTTTTACGTGGATTCATTCCCAACTATGTTGAATTAACGAAAGAATTTACTTGGCTTCTTAAGAAAGGTTACGATTTTTTATGGGACGACACTGACAACAAATCCTTTGAATCTTTGAAACTCACCTTAACTAGTACACCACTATTGTTTCCACCTGATTATAGTCGAGATTATTTCATGTGATTAGATGCTTCGGACTCTACCATTGTTATGGATCTATTCCAAAAGGATGATTCACATGATGAACATGTTATATATTATTTGAGTCGGAGTCTCATGACCACCGAAACCAAATATTTACATGTGGAGAAACTGACCTTGGAATTTGTTCAAGTTGTTCAACGTTTTTGTTACTACATCTTATTACACAAAACCATAGTCATTTTCGATTGCAACCCCATGAAACACATCCTTACTTGAAAATTGTTGGGGGGCAAGTACTCTAAATGGATAGTTATTCTCCAAGAGTTTGATTTTGAGTTTGAATGCGCCAAGTCAAATAAGTATTTGGTTTTTGTTGAATTGATATGTGACCTTCCCTCTATTGAAATAAAAACTGTAGTAGAGGATTCCCTACCTGATGAATCTCTCTTTCAGATCAGTTCTAACTGTTGGTCACTATAATTGCTTATTTAATTTTAAACAACTAAGTGAAACATAAATTATCAACCCAGGGAAGTCTTTTGTTTCAAAGGTAGCCACACACTATATATTCTCAATTCCAAAAGCACTTAGTGTTGTAGTAAAGAAATCTATACTAATAATACTTGCTCAATGAACTGAAGCTCTAAATTAAATTACAGGAAAGTAATTCCACTATTGCAATTCTTTAAATCTTAATTAAGAATCATGGATTACATTAAAAATAATACTGCA